>CAUYNN010068211.1:0-25943 GCA_963574175.1 Chiropotes sagulatus
GAACCCTCTCCCGTCTGAATGTCATACTGTAATCTTTAAGGCAGAAAACTACATGAGTTAATTGTACTCTATGGGAAAATTTCTTTGGAAAGATATTTTGTAAAACTTTTTTTTTTCCAAGTAAAAATTTTATGAAACTTGAAAAAAAACAAAAAAACCAAAAAAACAAACAAAAAAAAAAAACAAAAAAAAATAAAATAAAGCAGCAAATCTAGATCTGGTGATCCAAGGCACCCCATATACTTTCAAGAGATCCCAGAGGTTTTTAGGGATAAGAAATGGACTCTGGGTCTCGTAACATCTTCTACTTTCCTATTTAACCCCATTAATTTGCTTTGTATTTAACTGTTTTACAAATTAAAGAAAGACTTCCTGAAACTTACCTGTGTAGATTCTCAGTTTACAAACTTGAGGGCGCACTGGAATCACTTGGAGAATTTTTAAAAATACAGATGTCTGTGCCTCATCCCCAGATATTCTTACTTACTCATGGGGTGCAGTCTGGACACCAAGATTTTTTTAAAACTTCCCAGGTGACTCTACAGCAAAATATGATTACACTGTTCTATTCTAGCTCTGTGCTACTCAAAATGTGGCCTGGTCTAGCAGCATTAGCACCACCTGGAGCTTGTTAGAGATGCAAGAGCACTTCTCCAACTTTAATATGCAAATGAACCATTTGGGGATCCTGTTAAAATACAGACTCTGATTCAGTATGTCTGGGGTAGGTATTGAGAGATGATACTGATGTTACTACTTGAGAGACCAGACTTGGAGTAGCAAGGATCCAGTGGTTCTTACTAGTGTGGTCCTAGGAACATCATCATCAGGATCACCTGGGAGCTTGTTAGCAATGTCAATTATTAAGTCCACCTGACACCTATAAAATCAAAACCACCAGAGTAGGATCTGTTAATCTGTGTTTTAATAAGGCTTCCAAGTGATTCTGATAACGTACTCAAACTTGAGCGCCACTAATCGCAATGATCTCTATTATCCCTGGTCAATAAGTCAGGGTGCTTAAGTCAGCTATAAGCAATTTTTGTTCTGCTTCTGTAAATCTTTTGAAAGATATTAAAATTTCAATAAACATTTCTAGTATTTTGGTGTTGTTATTTCTATATTGATAAGTGAGTGCCAATTTTGAAATCATTTTAAGAATTTGGGGGTAGACCAACATATTAGAAAGCACTGGTAAACCGTAGGAGAATGCTTGCTTTACCAGAATGACAAATTAAAGGATATGTAATTGTGGAAAGCTTATCTATTCAACCATTATGTATCTAACATCATAGACTTTGGCTTTATAAATCTAAGATTGGTAGATTGAATTCTGGTATAAGAAAGTTACTTCTTTCTACCCATAATCCAAATGAATTTTAGAAAAAAGTTAAAAACGTACCAATTTTTTAAAATCCATCCAGAGCATTCTCTAGTTCAAATTCAAGAGTAAGAAAGGTACATGTTTTCTATTCTGTCTGGTATATGTTTAACAAAATATTTGTTAGATGTTTCAGTGTTTCATACACTTTGTCAAATTAATAATCTTTTTTCCTAAGCTTCTATATCTAAAACACTTAAGTCCCAATCGTTTACATTTACTTCAACAGAAACGTTTCTAAACACAATCCTTGTATAATTAGCAACAATAACACCTTTTGTTTAGGTGGGATATGTATCTACCCTTTGGGTAGAAAGAACAATCTAGATTAATGCACTGCAAGTCAGTAAGCCATTAGTAATGAAAAAAAATCCTAATTTGTACCTGATTGACTCCAGGAGTGAGTAGTTCCCTGTATGATAGGCAAAGAGAAATGTTTTTACCTTACCAATGCCGCATCTTGTCAGCATTTCAGCGGTCACACTACCTACTCCACCAACACCTACTATTGCTACAGCAAAGGTACGGATTTTCTGTGAAATACAAAATAATATGTGTTGGTTAATAGCTCTTCATCAAATATGTCAACAAAAGCTATTTTCATTTACTGAATTCATTTTACAAAAACTTGGAAAGGATTTATCATACCTCATAGTCGCTTACAATTCCCATTCGTTTCAATGCCATCAAGCGGCTTAAAACAAAGGAGAAAAAATGTTTTAAAGCTTAAAGTCTTTTAAGTGATAGTAATACAAATAGACATATATCATCACAGAAAATAAACCCAAAATATTATCATCACTAATCGTTTCAAACAGGAGGATGCTTACAGGCTGGTTTTTACCAGATGAAACTAAACTACCCAGATAGCTTTAAAAACTCTCCCAGGTGAAGCCTACGAAATAAGATTGGTTTTTAAAAGCTATGTATTCGGATTTACAGCCAAGATTGTGACTGCTACCTAAATGTTAAGGGTCACAGTTAAATTTCAACATTTTTCTATGCTTTGGTAGAATATGTAAATATTTAATGTTTTAACCCTCAGATCTCCATCATCAGAGTAAACTCATGGCTGGAATTCCATTCTCTCGTTGCCTCTGCCCACAATGGATGATGTCTAATTTTAGTAAGCTCCTACTATGTGTCGAAGACTCTAAGAGGTGCTTTAACTAGTTACTGGCAATCTGCAGTTTAAGTCTATAATTAATTCTTTCAACTTTATTTTCCAACACTTCTATTGAGATTTTCATTTCTATTACCATCTCCATTTGCAAGAATTCTTGATCATCTAAATACTTTGCACCTTGTTCCTATGTCATTTGTACCATATCTTCTCTCATCTGAGGATACTAATGATAATTTGGGGGGATGTATTTCTCTTACATAGTCTATCCAAGTTGCTATTTTTATTTCTTTCATGTTAGGAGTTTCTCTCATCCTTTGTTCTGTTCATATTTAAGAGTGGGACACTAATAAAGGTTAACAATATAGGCAATACTGTTTGACTTTGGACTTCCCTGTAGGGTGATCTGGCCAGACTATTCAGCTGAAAAACCCACAATCCTCCTGGCACTATCAGATTCCCTAGAGAATAATCTTTCAAACTCCAACCTAAGTTGGAGTTCCAACCCCACGATCAGCTGTTGGACGTGAAGAAGCAAGGCTGGGAGTCGCAGCATTATGTATGTAAGCATTCCATTCACATTTAGTTGCAGCATTCAGCATGTAAACATTCAGTTTATCCCTTCCTTCAGATATAAAAACCTGCCCCAATTATTCTTGGAAATCTTCTGTTTTACTCTTTCTAATGAAGAAATATCTACTCTCCTCTTCTGGGTAGGGAAGGAGCATTTACCCACCTACCCACAGTGGAGTGGGGGATCTGGGGCTTTGCTTCAACAGATTTTAAACTGAAAGGTTTTTTTTTTTAGCCCTACCTGAAGTTCTGCAAGTACCTGTGCCTATTCCTGAGCCTTTTGGGGGATTCTTGCAATAAACTGGGTTACAAGCTTAAGATTAAACTTCTCTGAATCTATTAAATCGGTTACCTTCACCCATCCCTTCTCTAGTTTCCAAATTGTTACTATAATCTTCAAGTACAGGGACCCACCCCTTTCCACCAGTTATTAATAGGAACCCTTTATATGTTCAAAGGGAGTTTTCTTTTTAAAAAGTTGCTTTCCTGTCACTTTAGTGGGATTGGGTAGAAAGTGATGGCAGCTGCATCATAGGAATTTGCTATATTTACCTTGATGCTCCCTTCAATCTTTACAAATAACCTGAGAAGGATGGATGGCAACCCCCTTTTACAGATGAGGGAAATGATTTGGGTTAATCAACTGCCCAAGATCAGCTAACAGGCAAACAGTATACTGAGCTGGGTTTCTGAGCCAGGATTTGATACCAGGTTTTCTAATCTCAAAGCCTCTGCAGTTTTTCCACATGCTTATAATTATGTTCCATACCACATAATTTTACAGTTACTTGTGTTGTTTGATCAATATCCCACATCCATGTAGTCTCTCAAACTGAAGCAAAAGTCAAGGGCTTATATTTCTTTTGTATTTCTTGAAGCAATTAAAATGGTGTTGAACACATACATATCCCTTTCTTATATCTTTCAATAACCCTGTACTTGATTATAATTCTTACCACCTATACTGCAGTGGCATGTTTACTTTTCTGTTGATCTCACACTCATCTGGTAAGCTCTAGAGGGAAAACACCATGTCTACTTTGCATTCACAGTGTCTGCACATAATAAGTACCCAAAACAAAGTGAGTAATATTGTCAAAGAGGACTGGAGACAAAAAGGTACTCAGTAAATATTTGCTGTATGAACAATTCAAAAAATTAAGGTTGACCTTTATTAAAATTCCACATACCAGTCAACAGCTTTGGGTGTCAAACAGCCATCTCCTGTATAGCAATTTTAATAAAGTCAATGGTACAAATCAGAAAATACTAAATATGGGCTGGGCGCGGTGGCTCACGCCTGTAATCCCAGTACTTTGGGAGGCTGAGGCGGGCAGATCACGAGGTCAGGAGTTCGAGACCAGCCTGGCCAATATGGTGAAACGCTACCTCTACTAAAAATACAAAAATTAGCCGGGCGCGGTGGTGCATGCCTAGAGTTCTAGCTATTCAGGAGGCTGAGGCAGGAGAATCGCTTAAACCTGGGAGGCGAAGGTTGCAGCTAGCCAAGATCACTCCACTGACTCCAGCCTAGGCAACAGAGCAAGACTCCATCTCAAAAAAAAAAGAAAGAAAGAAAAGAAAAAGAAAATACTAAATATTCAGACTTGAGTTCTGAAAGCCTTGTTTGTTATTATTACAATGACAAGGGATCATCTCATATTAAAATAATGTCTGAAAGACAACTTAAATTCACATATTCTTCTGCTTTTCATTCTGGAGGGAAAATTTCAGTCTTCATTTGTAAAATTTTAAAATGTTTTAAAAATGCCAAATAGTTTCCACTTATTCTGATTAGAGATGTCAGTTCATGCTTAATCTCTAAAAATTGTGGACCATTAACCCTTCATATTTGGCAACACAGTTAAAACAGTGCACCCTAAGACTTCTACTGTGGCTTTATATATCACAAACTAAAACCTTTTTTAAGAATCAAAAATCTTATGCTCTTTAAAGGAAAAAAGCAACAATAAAATCTTCCCATTTCATTTACTTTAACACTATACAATTTTTAGCTACACGACTTAATTGTTTATTTGTTTTTACTGGGGAGATAGTTCCATGAGAATATTGCATTAAGACAAATGTAATGCAAGACAGGCCGTATTATTTACTACCAATGCTATGACCTGAGGTGGCGCTCTAAGCCTCAATTTTCTCATCTATATAATGGGGGTAAAATGGTAGCAATCCCATAGGGTTTTGGTGAGAGGACAAAATGCATGTAAAGTGCTTAGCACAGTGAAAGCTCAATAACTGCTTGCTACTGAATGCACCAAGCAATAAAATCTTGCATAAGGCTTACCATGTACACGCGCTACTCTAAAAACTTTATACATACTGATTTTTTCAATCCCCACAACTATGACAAAGAAAGATATTACTATTATCTTCATTTTACAGGTAAAACTGAAGCGGAGAGTTTCACAGCTTGCCTAAGGTTAGGCAGCTACTAAGAGAGTAGATTTGAATTGCAATCGGCCTGGAGGCAGAGTCATTACCCTTAACCTGCAATCAGCCTGGAGAAATCTCTCCTTTCCTCTTCTGGGTAGGGAAGGAGCATTTACCTTACTGGAGGTAGAGTCCTTACTCTATTCCAACTGCTGTATTGACAAAGTTTGTTAGGAAAGAAGAAAAGTGAGGCGCGGGCAGTCTTGGTAATGTCAAATGGTTTGAGACGTTAAGTAGCACCCGAATAGCTCAGATAAGAGCTAACCCCGTTCTCCCCCGCCCCGCCCCCATTTAAGATGCATTGATAAGCCTTTAATAAAACTCCAAGTTTACTCTTAGCAGGTTTTACATTTGATCACATCTTCTGAAAATTCTTACTATCAGTTTCATGCACAGCGAGGTGGATTAATTAGAGGCAAGGGCAATAGGAAACTAGACACACATCCTCAGCAAGCACAGGTGCAGCACCATATGGCTGACTCACCGGAGGTTTTTTTTAAAAAGAGAAAGAACATCTTCTGATCAGTACTAAGATGTGGCCTTGCCCATTTGGGAACGGGATCCCCCCAAGAAAAGGGTGGCGGGAGTCCGCATGAGCGGGACGTGGGTAGCGCCTCACTCCTGATCTCCTGAAGCCTGACCTCGTCCACCTCGCCTGCCTCCGACCGGCGATGCAGGTTACCTGTAGGGATTCGAATCCACCACCTCTGAGCTCATCTTCTCTATGCGGGCCCGGCCGCCCCCTCCGTCGCCGCTCCCCGGCACTCGCCGACTTCTCTCCTGGGCAAGTTCCCGCTCCAGCTCCTGGACTCGCTGCTGCAGCCGCTCCACAGACTCGGCCATGGCTGGGACTCCGGCCGCCAACGCTCCCAGCCCGGGCCTTCGCCGCCGCCTTCGCCCCACGCTGCTCAGCTGGGCCCGCGAGGGTTACGTGGGGAGGTACCTAGCCGCTGCCTTCCTAACCCAGAGCCCTGGGGAAGTGCCCCCAGCGCCTCACAAACAGACACGTCTCCGCCACTCCTACGGGCCTTCCTCGGAGCCGCTTCCGGTGCGTCGCAGACATCGCTCCCCCTCAGCAAAAACCTGGTTCTTTCGGCTTCCTTCCTCGCTGGGTCGGGTAAACCCGGCCGCAGCAGGACCGGGGTGATAAGTGTCCAGAGCAGGCGGCCTGCGATTTTGCCTTTCTAACCGGGTGTCTAGGAGAAACAGGATCTCTTATTCCTGGGCTCGAATTCCTGACGGGCCTTTTTCTGAACTGGACCCTGCAGGTCTTCCGCCTGCTGATACATTACATTTGGGGGTGGAAGAGGCTTCTGCGTTGTTCCTTTCCCGTAACGATGACCATGGCTTTGCTTTCTTTAAAATTGAGGGCTCCAACTCTGACGCTGACTGGAGAATTGAAATCCGAACACACATTGGGCTCTCCTGGCACTTGACTAGAGCTAAATCGTCCAGATTCAGCGGGCCGGCGTTGCTCAGCCACGGCGCGTAGCATGTGTCTGGTTGGCTGAAGCCAGACCCCGCCCCGGCCTCGGCCCAAGCTCAAAGGTGACGCAGACGCAACCCTGAAGGACCTCGGCACTCGAGACCTGTGGATTCCGCGTTGCTGTGGCCTGCGGGGACGATCATGAAGCTAGGTGCCACTGGCAAGACCGATTTGGTCGAAGTGCTGTCACAGCACAAGTTCGACCGCAAGTCCCTGGAGGCCTACCTAAACCAGCACTTGCCTGGCTTTGGGGCCGAACGTGAGGCTACGCTGACCATTGCTCAGTACAGGTATCGACGCCAGCCTTTGCCTACAGCGGAAACAAATCTGGGCTTTGCATTTTCCTTCCTTTGGCCCTGGGTGGGTTACTAAATTTCTCCCATCCCGATTACTTTTCCTACCGTAAGTGGACTCACCCTAGAGGCCTGAGCTGCTATTGCCGGCTTCCCTGAATTCGTTGCTGTGGGGTCTTCCCAATTGGAGGGCAGTAATGGAAGCACAATAACGTTCACCATTCCACTATCCAAGGGAATCTTTGTTCAAGGATAGATTTATGTCCCTTGAGGATTCACTAAGGCAATTAAGGCGAGAAACTCTGAGAAATAGATGCCTTCTCTGACCTTTTGTGATATAACCCTTAGATCTTTTTCTGAGAGGCTAGTGTAATTCCGTTTGATTGGCGGTATTTCGGGAGGCTGTTAATGACACCAGAAGGAGGATCCGAATTCGAGTACTACTAGCTATTCCACTTAGAAGGTCACAGCACCACTTTGGGCCTCAGGTTTTTGAAGTGAGATAATGGAACTGGGTGAGAGGATCCTGAGAGTACCGTTCCCCACCGGGAATTTGGCTTTAGTCTGATGTTTTCTAATAGACAATACATTCTTAAAACTTTATTCTAAAAATAGCATTGTTTCTAATACAGGGCTATAGAAAGAGCCCTATCATTCAGAAAACTGGATCTGTCACTTGCTGTCTGGGAGTTTAAATATGTTATATAAACTCTCTGAGAACTAGTTTCCTAAATTGTAATACCTGACTGTACTGATTAGTCTTATTAATGAAATGAAGTACAGTAATATAGGTGAAAGGGCATGAAAATTGCAGTAACACAGTATAGGGGTGGCATTTTATCACTACAGTAATATAGGTGAAAGGGCATGAAAATTGCAGTAACAGTATAGTGGTGGCATTTTATCACTGGCATTTATATTCTTTGACTACTAATTTTGGTGAAAGTGAAAATAGTAGTAAAGGAGATGGATCAGAGAACATTTTAGGGTATAGAATTAAAAAGTCCCATGTCCCTATAGATATTGGATGATGAAGGAAAAGGTGGAATAAAGAATAGCTGAGATTTCTGGGCTAGAAGCCTTGTACTATAACAAACTAAAATAGATCAAAGTTCAAATTCCAACTGTTCTGTTTACTGGGGAATTTGGACATGTTACCCTTTGAGCCTCTAGTCCTGCTTTGGCAAAAAGGAGATAGTAACATTCATATTCTAGGGTTGTTGAAGAAGTACATAACTGAAATATACTTAATTCTGAACCAAGCTGAATGTTAAACCATAATTGTGTTCAGTAAATGAAATTGTGGTATAAAAATTGCTTCCAGAAATATTGTATTAAGATTGGTTTAATAAATATGTATGGCACTTTGGATCCCACAGGGAGCACACATTCATTTCTAGGACACATGAAAAAGTTTATAAAAATTGGAAAACACACAGACCATGAAGGAAGTCTCAGAAATTCAAAAGAATCAATTTTTGTATTTCGAAAATGTGCTTTCTGGCCAAGTGTGGTGGCTCATACCTGTAATCCCAGCACTTTGGGAGGCTAAGGTGGCTGGATCACTTGAGGTCAGGAGTTCGAGACCAGCCTGGCCAACATGGTGAAACTCCATCTCTACTAAAGATACAAAAATTAGCTGGGCATGGTGGCACATGCCAGTAATGCCAGCTACTTGGGAGGCTGAGGCAGGAGAATCACTTGAACTGGGAGAGGGATGCTGCAGTGAGCTGAGGTTGCACCACCACATTCCAGCCTGGGCGACAGAGTGAGACTCTGTCTCAAAAAAAAAAAAGAAAAAGAAAAAACAATTTTTTTTAATGCCAAAAGTTTTAACAGAAGACAGCTAGCATGTGTTTAGAAATTAATTGATTCATGGATTAAAGATCTGATAATCTACACAGACAGTAAAAGGCTATCAAAGTTCAGAAATCAACTGCATTTCTCTACTTTAGCAACAGTTAAAATGTCATTTCAAAAACCTACAAGAGCATCAAAATACAAATTACCTAAACAAAAGATGTCAAGACCTTTGTAAAGAAATGATAAAACTTTTATTAAGACCTTAAAAAGAATTTTAAAAATTGAAAGATGCTATATTGTTGGATAGAAATATTCAGTATTGCAAACATTTTTCTTCTTATGGATCTATTGATGCAAAACAATGGCAATCAAAATCCTAATTTTTTTCTCTAATTTGAAAAAGTGCTCCTAAATTTTATGTGTAAAAGTGAAGGACTAAAGATAGCAGAAACATTTCTAAAGAACCATAAGGCAGGAAATTTGAATTAAGATGGCATGATATTAGCACAGAGATAGACAAACAGACCAATGAAATGGAATGGAGAGTTCACAGAAAAACCCACACATTTATAAAAGTTTGATACGTGACAGTGTTGGCATTGAGAGTCAGTGGGGGGAAAAAAAGAACTTTTTGAGAAGTTATGCTGGAATAATTGTTATCTGTATGAAGAAATAGAAATTAGACTCTTTATCTCATACAGTTTCAGGTAGATAAAAGAAATGAAAGTTAAAGGCAAAACTGTAAATGTTTGAAAGACATGTAAGTTAGTTTTATGACTCTAGAGAAGAAAATTTTTTAAAGACAAAAGCAGAAACTCCAAAGGAAATGATTGATAAATTTTCATTAAAAGACTATTTAAAGTAAAAAGACAAAAAAATTTTCAGTATATATAATGGTTAAAATATTAATATTCAGCATATAAATAACTATAATAACTCACCTGAAAAATGGGCAAAAACTTGAAGATGCTCAACTTCATTACACTGTAGTAATAAGAGAAATGCAAATTTAAAAAAACACAACGAGAAACCATTTAACACATCCAGATTGACTTCTTTTTTAAAAATCTGGCAATAGGCCTGTCTCAGCAGCTCATGACTATAATCCCAGAACTCTGGGAGGCCGAGGCAGGTGGATCACCTAAGGTCAGGGGTTTGAGACCAGCCTGGACAACATGGTGAAACCTCATCTCCACTAAAAATACAAAATTAACTGGGTGTGGTGGTAGGCACCTGTTATCCAGCTACTCAAGAGGCAGAGGCAGGAAAATCACTTGAACCCGGGAGGCGGAGGCTGCAGTGATCCAAGATTGCGCCAGTGCACTCCAGCCTGAGTAAGACAGAGCAAGACTGTGTCTCAACAAAAACAATAACAAAAAAACTGACAATATGAAGCATTGGTCAGGATATGGGGCAACAGGGACTCATATAGAAGTGTGAATCAGTATGTACCATTGAAACATAACTCAACATTATAAAAACAATGTTGGAGGCCGGGCATGGTGGCTCACGCCTATAATCCCAGCACTTTGGAGGCCGAGGCAGGTGGATCACGAGGTCAGGAGTTCAAGACCAGACTGGCCAACATAGTGAAACCCCGTCTCTACTAAAAATACAAAAATTAGCTGGACATGGTGGCTCACGCCTGTTGTTCCAGCTACTGGGGAGGCTGAGGCAGGAGAATTGCTTGAACCCAGGAGGCAGAGGTTGCAGTGAGCCAAGATTGCACCACTGCACTCCAGTGTGGGCAACAGAGCAAGACTCCATCTCAAAAAAAAAAAGAAGTTGGGAAGATATACGTGCCCTGTGACCTAGCAGTTCTACTCACAGATGTATACTCCTGAGACTTTTTCTTGTACTGCAGTGTAAGGGGACAATCTACAAAGATGTTTATTGCACTGTTTGTAATAGCAAAAATCCAGGAAACAACACAACATTTATAGATATAGAATGGATGAATAAATTGCAGTATATTCACATAACGGAGTACCGTACAACAGTGAAAATGATTCAGCTACAGCTATACATAACACAGAATAAAAAACACAGAGAAATGAACAGTATATTGTATACAGAGGTGAACTTCAAGGGAATGATAAATATAAAATTCAGGACAGTAGTTTACTCAAGGGGAGGGACATACAGGGTTTCAAAGACAGTAATTCTCTCAGGGTAGTGAAAATGGTGTTTGTGGCACTACTATTCCTCATGCCTTACCAATTTTGTAAATACTCTTTTTATCTGCAACATTTACTTTTAAAATTTGCAAAAATTAAATCTTACTGGAAGTATAAAATATTTAGAATTAATAATTAAAGCATTATATAGCTTGATACAACAAAACTTGTGATTTGTAGCTGAGTGCCTAATATGTATCTGACACTGTCTCAACCACTGAGGATATAACAAAAAATCTTGTCTCCCTGGAACTTCCATCCTATTTGTACAAGACAGACAGGAAAATCAATTTCTGAACTTTACAATGTAGAAGTTGATATGTAACATGGAGGAAAAGAGAATAGGGAATGTTTGGGTGCGGGACAGGAAGGCTTCCTTGAGAACATGGCATTCAGCAAAGACTTGAAGGGGTGTGAAGATGTGAATCATGTAAATATCCAGGAGAAGGTGTTCCAGACAGAGGGGACTGCTAATGCAAAGGCCCTGAAAGGGGTATGTGCCTAGTGTGTTGAGGAAACACAGCCCAAATGCCTGAAGTAGTGTAAGCAAGGGCAACAGGAACCCTGTCAGGCAATAAAGAAACTGGCTTTCACTTAGAATTGAGATGGGGAGAGATTTTAGACAGGCTTGAGCAGAGGAAGGAAGTGATCTTTTAAAAAAAAACCAGAATGTCTGCTTCTTGTGTTGAGAGTTGACTGAAGGGGCAAGGGCAGAAGCAAGGACACCAATGTATTACAGTGTTCCAGCAGGGAGATACTAGTGGCATTGACCAGAGTGGTCAAGAAGAATAGGTGAGAAGTGGTCAAACTGTATGTATACAGTCATACGCTGCATAATGATGTTTTGGTCAGTGATGGACTGCATGTATGGCAGTGGGCCCATTAGATTATAGTACTGTGTTTTTACTGTACGTTTTCTGAGTTTAAATATGTTTAGATACGCAAGTGCTTATTGTGTTACAATTAATTGCCTGCAGTATTCAGTACAGTCACATACTGCACAGGTTTGTAGCCTAGGAGCAGCAGGCTGTACCACAGAGCCCAGGTGTGTCCCGTCAGATTCAAATCAGCCTACTTATGCTAACTGCAACCAGCTGAGAGGCTTCACAATGAATCAGAGCCCATTAAATGCTTAGGAATTCATGGTTTCTTATGTGGCTTCCACACAACAATCATGTAACTCTATCCAACAGACGCAGGCAGTAATAGAGAGAGGGGAACCACAGCAAGAAGCTTGGGAGACCAGCACACTGACTGAGAAAATCACATTTGATTTTCCTCAGAATGCCCGCTGACACTGGTGGTGGGTAGCTGCTCTTTTTCCCAGCTGGGCTTACCGCAGCCAAAGGAAAGAAGTCCTCAGAGTTCTCATGGGCAGAGATTCTGCAGGCTTCTCAGCCATGATTGGTTTCTCTGAGTCTTTTACGGCTCCCCACAGAAGTGTCCATGGCCATTATCTTCAGCTGACTTTTGATTTCACTTTGAGCTTCATTTTCTTGTCTGGTGTCAGCGGTGCCTGTCCACAGCAGGTGATTATCTTATCACCTTAGTCCACCATACATATGCTTACTATTGTGAGGGATCAGCGATTTTACTGTAAGCTAAGTCACCTGTCATAAGTGACTCCATTTTGAGACATTTAGGATTATAAAACATTATTATGTATCAGGCTGTACCATCTAGGTTTCCATAAGTACACTCTCTAATGTTCACACAATGACAAAATCACCTAACAACATATTTCCCAGAACATATCCCTGTTATTAAGCAATGCATGACTGTATTTTGAAGGATTTACTAACTGATTAGATGTGGATTAGGAAAGGAAGAGATAAGATTACTTCATTTCTGCCTTTGTAACAGAAAACATGGAGTTATTAGGTGAAGCAGGAAATCAGAGACTTGGAGAGACCGATGGGGAAGCAGGAGGATTTTATTTAACATGACCACGGGCTCAGTGGAATTGCTTCCTAAGACTGAGCGAGGTACCAAGAAACCAAGTCTCTTAAGCACCTTTGGGATACAGGATGATGAGGCAGGAAGTAAATTTACAGAACCAAGAACAAAGAACAGTTAATCAACCTGTAACATATCTTGTGATGTTACATTTGGAAATAGCATCTTGAGAAACGAAGTGTATATTCTTCAGCTGTTATCTGTCCTGTGACCTTGCAGCTGGGCAGCGGGAACTTTTAGATGTCTGGGAACTTGCTAAGAATGTTAGGTAAGGTAGGTTTTACAGGGAGTCAGTTAATTTTAGACAGAGCTGGGGGTTCAGATTTATATTGCATTGAACACAACACAGTTAATTAGCTTTATTGTACAGCAATTGTAAATGATTAATTTCCCTCTTCATAGGAACTGAAATACAGATGACTGTAGAAAAGCAGATTTGAGGAGGAATTTGAGGAATGCAGTTTTGGAGTGTTAAATTTGAAGATGCCTTTTAGACATCCAAGTAGATATGTATAGTCAGCAGTTGGATATGTCTTGAGGTCAGGGCAGAGATCTGGATGAGACATAAAATTTGGGAGTCATCAACAAAAAAGAAGATATTTAAAGACATTAGATCGAAGGTCTTACTTAGAAAATAGTCCACATAAAGAGGAGGTTTCAAGACTGAGTCCATGGCACCCCAATATTAAGAAGTTGGCAAATTAAGAGAAACCTACAAAGGAGTCTGAGAAGAAGTAGCCAAAGAGGTGGGGGAAAACCATGGTTTGTATTAGTGACCTTGAAAAAGTAGTATTAATAAAAAGAAAGGAATGAAAGCTTGCTTGAAATGGGTTTAAGAGGATAGGAAGAGGACATGTAAACAACTCTTGAGGAGTGTTTCTACAAAAGGAAATTGAAATGTTTTAAGTAGAGGGGGAAGTGAGGTCAAGAGAAGGCTTTTTTTTTTTTTTTTAATAGCAGCATGTTTGTATGCTGATGACACTAATCTAAAAGAAAGAAAATTTTGTGCAGGAGAGAGGGCTGAAAAGAAGTCCTTAAGAAGGCAGGAATCTAATATGCAAGAGAAGGGGTTGGCCTTAGATAGAAATGTACACATCCTTCTATAGACTCTGGAGGGAAGACAGAATATATGGGTATTGATGATTGTATGCAGTGGATACAGTAGTGTAAGCTTGTGGAAGTTCTCATCTGATTGCTTCTATTTGCTCCATGAAATCAGAAACTAGGTTATTAATTAGCTGAGAATGAAGATGGAGAAGAAAGTGTTTGAGGTTTGAGGAGAGAGAATTATGAAACTGCCATCCAAGAGAATGGGAGAATGAATGAGCTATGATTGCCAGATGCGGTTCACTTTGAGGTTTGCCATCATGCATTTGAAGCAAGAATAGATATTTCAGTAGATATTATTAATGCTTTGTCCAGATCCTCTTGGATTCCTTTTTAGTGTTGCTGTACATGTCCTGCCTTTGTTGGTTTTTGTTTCCAATAAACAGCATCTTTGGCTCTTTTTTGGCAAACTGCCTGTGGACTACTGGAGCACCCTTTGCCCTTACTGTTGTAGTGCCTAAAATGGGCCTTAATGAATAGTGATTCAGGAATATGAAATCTTTATTATTCTTGCTTCAGAAACATGTTTTAAACTCTAACATAGCAGAGTTCCCCGTTACCTTTACCCCCAACCCACACACTGGTGAGATCAGGCTGAAGCTATCCTCTAAGGGACTTTGTCTTAGATCACACCCTTGCTTGACTTTCTCCCCTTCCATGACCTGCTTCCCCATATTTCTTATTAGTTCTTTAAACATTTCCTCAATAAGTCACTTGTATACAGTTTTTTCCCATGATCTGTTTATTGATAACCTGACCTAAAACAATAATTATGACTGTATGTGTCTTTCTTCAGCTATAGCCAGTTATATCAGTGTAAGAAAAAAAATGGATTTAACCAGGATGGGAGTTTTGCCAAGCAAACACCATGAAGTGAGAAAAGGGCAAGTGAAGTGTATTGAAGGTGTATTCAAGGTAGTGGTTATATAATTTACTATCAAATTTAAGCTAGTTAAGGAAGGATGTATTCGCTGTTCTCATGTTGCTAATAAAGACATACCTGAGACTGATTAATTTATAAAATAAAGAGATTTAATGGACTTACAGTTCACATGGCTGGGGAAGGCTTCAATCATGGCAGAAGACAAAGGAAGAGCAAAGGGATGTCTTATATGGCATCAGGCAAGCAAGCGTGTGTGCAGGGGAACTCCCCTTTATAAAACCATCAGGTCTCATGAGACTTATTCACCATCATGAGAACAGCACAGGAAAGACCCGGCCCATTATTCAATTACTTCCTACCAGGTCTCTCCCATGACACTGGGAATTGGGAATTCTGGGAGCTACAATTCAAGATAAGATTTGGGTGGGGACACAGCCAAACCATATCATTCCACCCCTGGCCCCTCCCAAATCTCATGTCCTCTCATTTTAAAATGAATCATACCTTCTGACAGTCCCCCTAAGTCTTAATTCATTTCAGCATTAACTCAAAAGTCCACAGTCCAAAGTCTCATCTGAGACAAGGCAAGTCCCTTTTGCCTATGATCCTGTAAAATCAAAGCAAGTTAGTTACTTCCTAGATACAATAGGAATACAGATATTGGAAAAATATACCTGTTCCAAAGCAGAGAAATTGTCCAAAAGAAAAGGGGCTACAGGCCCCATGCAAGTCCAAAATCAAATGGGACAGTCATTAAACCTTAAAGTTCCAAAATTGTCTCCTTTGACTCCGTGTCTCACATCCAGGTCACATTGATGCAAGAGGTGAACTCCCATAGTCTTGGGTAAAGGACATGGTCCAGGGATTTGAGGTTTAGGGCAGGATGATCAATGGATAGTAGGTCTAGGACTGATTGAAGGATTGTTGGAAATGAGGTACTAGCAGGAGTAAGTGGAAAGGTAGGAGGTCAGAGGTAGAAATGTTTATAAACTAGGATTATTCAGTGCTTTTACTGTTGATATTGCTAAAGCATAGGGTGTAACTCTTAGAATTAGTGGCTTATATAGTGTTAAGGAAAATATCACTGGAGGAGAAAAATTCAAGGAATTGATGGGCCTGAATGTTAAAAGGGACATTTGTGTAGATTTTGAAATCAGTAATTAAGACAGTAGTGTTAATGAGAGTAATAGTGAATTATGCCAAAATCCTTAAGAAGTTAGGGGAAATTATCTGAGAATTAGTAGTGACTGCAAGAAAAAGGGGTAGAGGGAGACAGAGTCTCATGATATGAGATTCAAGGGTGAGGGAAGAGTTTACACAGGAGGGAGAGCAAAGAGTCTGGAGGTGGCAGTGAGTTTCAGGAAGGATACAGACTCCATCCAGGCTTACTAGAAAACTGAGGTGGGAAAGACATCTACCACTTAAGAAGCCACAAAGGAAACAGGATCCTCATGGAATATTCAGGTTTTAGTTAGAGCAAGGAGGTGAAGAGTCTATTCAGAGAAGATACTGAAGCTGTATGGGATTGTGAAAGACTGAGTTCCAGGGGCACAATGGAAGGATATCAGGAGTTGAGGGGGTGGAGAAGATGTGGGAGAAAATAGGGAACATGCAGAGCCTTATGGGAATTATAATGCAGTAGACAAGTATAAACAGGAATTTGGGACTTCTGGTATTGATGATATAAAGAGGGTTAAAGAACAGAATGAAACCAGTTCCAGGGGTCTCAAGGCAGCAGTGCTGTCAGTGATAGGAAATGGGAAGTGGTAGGTATGTATTGGGGCTGGAGAGGGACAGTCCTACACTAAGTTAACTAGTGTGGACTCACTGTTTTTCTTTTTTTAAATGTCAATTTTAAAAGGCTTTGTCCTCTATCATGAATTGCACTTTCTACCTATTATCATGTGAATAAAGTACAACTGTATTTCCTTACCCTGTGTATATTCAGATATTCAAAATGTCTATTAATATATGAAATAGCAGCTCAAATATGATTTTTTAAAAACTGCCACTAAACTGACTTCCTACAAATCAGAGTCCTTCAGATTTCATGTTCAAACTTCATGTTGAGTTTTGGTTGGCTTAGCCTGTTTCTGTAGTCATGGTTCCAGAATATGCACCTCTAAGGATGAGCAACCACTTCTAGGGAAGTCCCCAGCAAAGCACTTAGCATGGTGCTAGCTCTGGTACGCTGTGATAATGGCAGGGTTTGGACCCTTTCCAGCTCTTTTGGCTGATGTTAAATTCTTCCTTCTCAGTAATGAGATTCTTGACCAGTTATTTGATGACTCCATTGCACTTGTCAAGAGTCTTCTGTTTGACTTCGTCTTTGATTCTGCTTTGCCATCTCTCATTTTCCACCGTGGCCTATTGAATACATAGGATCTGAACAACTTCTTACGGGAAAATGTCTCTCTGTTTCTCATCTTCCAGCTTTGTACTTTTATGCCTCTTGAACCATATGCTCAATGTTTCTATGTGCAAATACTGGGTCATATGTCTTTTAATCTTCTTTTTTCCTGATCTCTTATCAACAGCAAACACTTTTGAGATGCTGTTGGCATCAATGCAAAAAGTTTTGTAAATCTGTGGAAATCCTGTGAGTTCAAATTTGCCAGGTTGGTTGTTATCCTTCATCATTGCTTACTCAATTTCGTAAACCTTAATGAGCAAACCAAATTGGTTGTCAGAGTAGATAGTGGGTGAAGGTCTGAGTCTGCTTAGTATGAGTGGTTGTATTAAACTCACTTGATCAGATTAGTCATTAGTTTACCAGTGGCTTCAATACCAAAGGAAAAGGAATAAAATTAAAAAGCAGCAAATCCTGAATATTTTCAAATCTCTGGACAAGGGAGGAGATGGATTCCTAGATAGCCACAAAGATAACTGACTCCCTTATCAGGGCCAATCCTTTTTTATTTATTTTTTTTTTTTCAATTCCTTTCTGTTGAAAAATTTCTGAAGGAATTTCTGAGTTTCTAAAGCTTAGAGAGGCAGGTAGACGCTCCCTCTAGGATGATGCCCTGAGTCTGAGACTTGTCAACCGTGATATAAATAAAGAATTAAAAAAACTTTTCTCCTGCTCTATGGATACATTTATTTAATTTTCTAGCTCTATAATTCTGAAAACCTTGTAAGGTGGCATATCAGCTGTGTTTCCAGGCAACATTGCTATGGTAAAAATAACATCAATTATTAAACTACATCTGAACTGGAAGGTCTGTAAACGAACTCTAAGTATCTGGTGGAGAGGCATAGCTCTGGGCTTCCCTAAGTGTAGGGAGTTCTTTCAACTAGTCATGTCCTTTGCTAGGGCCCTGGAAGCTGGTGCCAAAGGACTGCTACTACAGATGATGGCTCCTGTAGGGCATGAGGCTTTACTATGATCTAAATATTTGTGTCCCTCCAAAATTCATATGTTGAAAATCCTTACTCCCAAGGTAATGATATTAAGAGGTGGGGTCTTTGAGAGATGATTGGACCATGAGTACAGTGACCTCAAGAATGGGACCAGTGTTATAAAAGAGACTCCAAAGAACTGCCTTGCTTCTTCCACCATGAGAGGAAAGAGCAAGAAGGCACCATCTCTCAGAAAGTGGGTCCTCACCAGACACTGAATCTGCTGGCGCCTTGATTTTGGACTTTCCAGGCTCCAAGAATGTGAGAAATGAATTTCTATTGTTCATAAGCTACCCAGTCTATGGTATTTTATAATAGCTGCCTGAATAGACTAAGACTTCTAAATCAAGGTGGCACCTATACTCACCCATTTTCTGATCTCATTCCCTCGCACCTGAGCTGTCACTGGGGGACGAGGTGTGGGGAATGGGGACATAGAGTAAACCCTGGACTGCTGCAAGGAGTCTGCTGAAGAAACTCATCTGATGCCACCGTGCCACATCCTGTTGTTCCTATCTGTGTATGCTTCTACGTGAACCAGTGCTATGGATGGCTTAGTAGGGTCTCGTGAGATTATCTGTTTAAGGTCTTCTCTAACCAACTAAGTGTCCATGGCTGCACACTTACATGCAAAGATTTTCTGTTTGTTAATGCAGGTTGGACACATCAAAAGTACCATCTCTTAGGTTATAGATCAACACATTTCTCTCGGCACCAAATATCTTGTCCAAGAACTAACCAATATTATGAATATTAGCTCAGTGATTATTCTTATATTGAGACCATCAATGGTTGCAGGCTATTTGGAGGCCTGATGCTTGGAGTGGTTAAATTTAGCGAGTACTGTATTGACAGTGTTGACAGTGATCCCGCCCACACAGATGGGCTTCTGTAATTTTTTTTTGTCTTTGTTATAACCATTTTAGATACTTCATCAAAAGAGAAACTTTTAATTGTTTTCGTTTGTTTTTAAGAAATTAATATAATGTAAAATTTTAAAATTTAACAGTTTTAAAGTGTACAAGTCAATTGTTTTCCATATATTCACAACATTATACAACCATCACCACTATCTAATTCTAGAACATTTTCGTCACCCCAAAAGAAACTCATATCTCCCTATTTTTTCCTCCCTCTATCCCTGGCTGCCACTAATCTACTTTCTGTCACTGTGGATTTGCCTGCTATGGGCATTTCATAGACATGGAATCACATAATATGTATGTAGTCTTTTGTGACTAGCTTCTTTCACTTAACATAATATTTTCAAGATTCATCCATGTTGTAGCATGGATCAGCATTTTATTCCTTTTTATTGCCGAACAATATTCCATTGTATAGATATCTCACCTTTTATCCTTTTGCCTGCAGACATTTGAGCTGTTTTTTTTGTTTTTGTTTTTTTTTTTTCTCGTTTGAGCTGTTTCTAATTTTGGGCTGTTGTGAATTGTACTGCGTGAACATTCATGTATAAGTTTTTGTGTTAATTTTGTGCATTCAGTTCTCTTGGATATATATGTAGAAGCAGACTTGCTGGGTCACTCTATGTTCAACAGGAAGCTTTTAGTTTTTCCTTTATATTTAATTTGAGTCATTTAGTATCATGAAAGACTAGTACTTTATATGTGACTAGAGAACTGCCTCATCAAAAATGCATCCAATCAGATGTTCAGCATTTTAAAAAAAATGTATTGGTAAGATTCGTTGCAATTGACTGTTTGCAGCATCAAAGATAAATTGTTCTATATCAATAAAGACAGCATAGCCTGTGGTGGTCCTATTTCCTGACCACTGGTGATTATCTCCACCTTCCTATGGTAAAAGGCACCTACACAGGATTAGATGGTACCCAAACCAGGGCTCTTTGATATGATTGCCAGGAAGGATGGGTTTGACTTATAGAAGACATAGACACTGGAGCTGCTGCCACACTCACTCTAGGCTCATGCTTGTGTTTTCCTGATGAAGGTTGGAGTCCTAGGAGGAAATTTCAAAGATTTTTTTTTCAACCTTCTCATATTACCTGTTACCTTAAGGATTGATTCTTCTGTTTATTTCATTTAGATCTCTCTTTTATACAGTTGGATTCTTCAAAAGTTGGGTGATTCTTAAATGCCCATATTATAAGTGAAGGTATAGACTGAATAGTTTTGGTAGCTGAAGTGTTTATCCTTAGTCTAGGTGAGAATTTCTGTTCATCTGAGAGGGAAAAGTCAATGCCCTGGTGTCTGTGAGTTAGCTGGGCCAGCACTGCACTTCCCTGGACCTTATGCTCACCGTAGGACCTCACTTCTCAGAACTCCCATTGTAGAGAGCTGAATTCATGCAGTAGCCTTGGTGACACATATGGGGGTTATCTCTCTAAAGGCAGATGAGGGGGAATTAACCCAGCTGTTCCTGCATCCTTTAATTCATTTTCTGACTGATCACTTACAATATCTTCTCAGATTCTTTATTTACTTTCGTCAGTCATTATTCTACAGGTTCTCCTGATAAAACTTATGATTTGCAGTCAGGAAGTGGGGTCCTCTCTTCTACCTGTGTAGGTCAAACTCTTCAGCTGCCAGTATGTTGCCATCTGCTTTAAGATCATCTAGAAATTCATGTTGTGAGCTGCTAATAGCACCCCTCTTGATTTTCCAGCACTGGGATGAATTTATTTTCATTTCTTTCTTCTGACATTTCAGTAGGATTTGGGGATGAAGGAAAACATATCTTTGTAATTGACCTTTTCTTTACTTTTATCTAGATCAGGACAGTCCAATCCAACCTTTTATCTCCAGAAGGGCTTGCAAGCATATGTGCTCAGGAAAAAACCACCAGGTTCACTTCTTCCTAAAGCACATAAGGTATAGTATACAAATGTAGTGATACAGTCTTTGGTGACAAATAAATGCTTTTAATACACACAAAGCCAATATACTTTTAAAAGTTATCTTATGATTGCCAATTAACATAAAATGTATTTTATTGTTAATGAAAATTTCCCTTGAATTATATCTTGTTTTAAGAAGGGATTTGAGGTTGAAATATAAGCCTATCTTTAGGCTATTAATCTTGAACAATACCCACTTCTTTTGTGTATTTGATTTTCCTCTACACTGTTGGCTGGAAGTAAAATCAGCCAATGAATATTTTCAGTGCTACTCATCTATAGATATTTTGTTTTTGTTATATATTTAAATTATAATACATAATAGTATCTACTCAGAATTATTTTAATGTATTTGCTATGACAATCCTCTAATCTTTTGACGATAAAAAGAAAGATTTGAATAAGTATTTTACAGTACTCTCTAAATATTAGACAGAATTATAAAAGATTTTTGTTAAAAACTAAGTTTTTCTGTCTTCAGAAAACATATATTATCTATAGATTTCCAGAGAACAGAAGGGGACAGAAATCAACAGACTGGAGAACACTAAAAGCACTGTTCATATTTAGGATGTGACTGTAATCATGTACAGCAGGTGATTCCCAGGCCCAGCTCACTGGGGAAGGACAGTTGTGGGGTAGACTTAATATCACAGTATTAAAAAAAATGTAGATTCTGTGGTACTTTCTCGGTCCCATATCATATTCCCAGAAACATGAAGGAACTTGGATGCTTAAGATAAAAAAAAGTTGGGTAACGTTTATTAAATCTCAGTATGGCATGGCTGAAGAATCCTTACCCATGCCCCAATAAACAGCTTTATTTGTCTCTTTTCTTGAAAACATCCCACCTGAACACATCAGAACAGGGCGTAATGCTCTCAGCCCAGTACAAGAATCTGGAGTACTTTGTTTCAACTCCCTTCATTTTTCTCAACACTGCACTGAAAAAAGCAATGCTCCTTCTCTGTGATCCTCTTTTTACTTCTCCAACCCTCTTGCCCTCTTTCCCTTTCCCACCTCCCCGTCATCTCCCAACACCAGAGAGGTTATAAACACTTTTTTCCACAGCCCCGATATCACTGGCTTCTCTCACCTTGGACATGGGTTTCGTTAGTTTCCTGTTCCAGTTACTGTTGTAGCAGCTGCTTTACTTCCTGATATCAAAATGAGCTGCATAGTTTCCCCTCCTTAGAATGGTCAGTCACCATTGTCTGAATCTGAGGCCAGGTGACTATGCAGATGAGCCACCCTTACTTCACATACATCAACAGCTCTGCCCTTGGGTCCTGAGTGATAGGTCTGTGCCTCTGTTCTAATTAAGGAAGCCATTTTCTTCCCACTATCTTATTTGGGCTCCAGTTTGCCTCCAGCTGCCTACTTTCCTGGTAGTTATCTTGAGCTTCACAGCAGTCCTGAGTGCCACGAAAGATCCCCATGTCCCTGCCCTGGAAACACATGCCTCCCATGCTTTCCAGAAGGGGAAGGTACTTTTCCTTCCACCACCACCCACCTCTCACCCCCAGCTCTCTGTAGCTGACTGCAATAGAGTGCTAGAATAGAGAATTACCTGAGCTTCCTTGGAAGGCGTGAAGGAACAACCAGCCAGCCAGGGAACTACTGAGGACAAAAGGATGTCTTATGATAAAATATGTGAAATATTGTGAACATTAACTATTGCCTTCACATTATTAGAGCCAGTATTAAGTCTCATGCAGGTGTTCATCTTCTTATCCTAATTAAATTACATTTTTTAGCAGTGGTCTAATTTGTAATCATGATTATACCAAGACCACTATTAGGAAAATTATTACTATTATCCTCTGAGTTATTTGTTGATACTGTATTACAGTTGTTTTTGAGCCTTAAGGTTAGCTCATGAGTAGGTATTAAACTTAATTACAATTAAATCAATTTCTCTGATTTTTAATGATTCATCATCCTATTTAGATTGATAGAGAATTTAAGGTCCAGAAAGCCTTGTTTTCGGTTGGATTCCCTGTTCCCAAGCCTATACTGTACTGCAATGATACGTCTGTCATTGGAACAGAATTTTACATAATGGAGCATGTGCAGGTAAATTAACACTTAATCTTATTTTGTTGTTGCTTTTACTTTTAATTATGAAGTTAATTAGGATGTTTTATTAGATGTTTTATTATGATACTAATAAATGATATAGTTTGTTATTTAACATTTTATGTAATTAGATTGCTTTGCAAAGGCTTAAAATTTTGTTCAAATTTGAGCGCTTACAGAGGGAGGGATGTAATAGACAAGAAACAAATTTAGTAATTAAGAGGTATTGACTTACTCTTAAATTTTCCTCTAGGTGTCAGTAAAGAGCTATATGTAATGGCAATAACCAACTTGTCCATAAGGTGGCAGGGAAAACCCATCTTCATGTAGTTCAAGCCATTAAAAACAATAAATTCAAAATGTGTTTTAAATTTTTTCTTTAAAATAGTTGAGAGTAGTTTTGATGTTTATAGTCATCTTGGCATATCCTTGTGTTTTCCCTTTGGCACGTATACTCTAATATTAAATATATTTCACAAATGAATGCTTTTCTAGCAGATTCTGCAAAGTATTGGTTGCACACATTTAAATAATCTGTTGTAATCACTTCTATAGGGTCGAATCTTTCGTGATTTAGCAATTCCTGAAGTTAGCCCAGCAGAACGTTCAGCCATGTATGTGGCCATGGTAGAAACACTGGCTCGATTACATTCCTTGAGTATACAGTCATTGCAGCTGGAAGGATACGGAGTAGGTGCTGGGTACTGCAAAAGACAGGTAATACAGCCGCATAAATATCTTTTTCAAATTCTTGTAAATAATGTCAACATAAAAACCTATTATTGTATAATTTTCTGAAACTTGACTATGACTTTTAACATTGTTCTTCAGAATGACTTGTTTTTAGCATAAAATTATCTTATATTTTTAGATCAGGTTTTGTTCATCAAAATCTTCTGTTTTAGACTCTTCACCTAATTTTCCAATACTTTTAACTATACAGTTTTTTCTTTCTAAGTTGGACTAGCAGACATTTATTAAGCTCGACTTTGTATTTAATGTCTGCTGAGTACTGTGTTAAATATCAAGAAAAATATAGAATAGGTTCCTCCCCGTTAAGAACTTGTCATTTTTGAGAGACCTGTATATGCATGTCATACATGAAACCTGAAAATGGTATAAAAGAGTATAAAATCTAGTAGTAAATTGTTTGATACTCATCACGAGAGCCGTGCCGTTCAAAGGTTGGAAGTTGGGATGCCCTTGCTTATATAAAGTTTTCTGGGAGAGATATCTTATGATGAGTATTTACGGAAAGATAAAATTTAAAGTGATGGGGATCATTTTAAATTAAAGGAAAGCAATACTGGATATACATGGGGCTGCTTTCCTTTGTAAGCGTATCATTTTTGGGGTTTAGGAAAGAGAAAATGGAACTGAAGTTTAGAAAGTCCTCACTATATGCTGAGTCCTATATGGCAAGGTGAGTTGTCAACCTCTCTTTTTTGATCTTTACAACAACCCTAAGATATAGGTGTTATTACTCCCACTTTGCAGATAAAGAAAGGGAGGCTTGCATCAATCAAGTAATACACAAGTAAGTGGCTTAGATAGAATTTAAACCCAAGTCAATATGACTGGGTAAGACAAAGTAAAGATCTTTGCTCTATTGCACTAAATTGAGCAAAGATACCTTGGGAAATGGAGATAAAAAAGCAAATAAACAATATGGCCCCACTTGTTAGAGGACTTTAAGAATAAGTTAATTTGTTTGCATTCGCTTCTAACAACAATAGAAGATCTTTTGTACTACTTATACCTGTAATATATTTAAAAAATTCTATGGGTAATAAGAAACAATATTAAAATGAAAAGTAGGCTGGGCACAGTGGCTCACACCTGTAATCCCAGCACTTTGGGAGGCTGAGGCGGGTGGATCACAAGGTCAGGAGTTTGAGATCAACCCGACCAACATGGTGAAACCCCATCTCTACTAAAAATACAAAAATTAGGGAGAGAGATCCAAGATGGCCGATTAACAACAGCTCAGGATTGTAGCTCCCAGTGAAAGCACAGAGAGTGAGTGGACACCGCAATTTTGGACGAATGTCTGTGGCCCACAAACTGGGAGATTCCCGGCGGAGGAGCCACACGTGTCGCCAGCGTGACTCTTTTGGCCGGCGCAGCTGTTTTGCCGGCGCCCCGGCGCGGCGCAGCACTTCTCAGTGTGGAGTATACACAACTGGGTGCCCTTTGAGTAGGGCTCGGCTAGTCCCATCCCCACAAGGAGAACAGCAATTGGAAGCGCTGAGGACTAAGAGTTTCACAGGAAGCACAGCTGAACCCGGGAAGGCCAAGCTCTGTGGGGAAGGGGCGTCTGCCAAAGGAAAACTAAGAAACAGAAAATACTTCCTCAC
>CAUYNN010068212.1:0-42812 GCA_963574175.1 Chiropotes sagulatus
CCCCTACCCACTCACTACCCTTCTTTGCCAACACAAGTTCTTTTTTTTTTTTTTTTTTTTTTTGCTTCCCTGCCTGAAAAGTCTACTCATTCTTCAAAAACCAGGTCCTTTGTTCTCCTCTTAGCTACAGAGCAATTATTGCATCATTTCTGATCTCTATTAGAACATTTACAACATTGCTTGGGACTAGATACACATGCCTACATATCTGTCTTCAAGGAAATTCCATTACTCAGAGGAGAAGAAAAACTGTAATTATTAAAAATGCAAGCCTTAAGCTTAGGTATGTCTGGATTCAAAATCTGACTCTGTCACTGATTAGTTACAGGAACTTGGCCAATATGTTTAACTTTTCAAAGTCTCAATCCCCTTCTGAAATAGTAATGATATTAATAACCTTACAGAGTTCTTGCAAGGATGGTATAATAAAATATACAGAGTTCCAAGCATATAAAAGCATCATGAATTTTTTCATACGATGATAATAATAATTGATAGATCTTTGTGTTTTAATCATTAACACTGTCTGAAATCTTTTATACACTTAAATTTTTGCAGAAGTCATGTATGAAAATATAAATGCTTGTATATTTCTTTTTCCATTACCCACAAACAACATACACATTATGATCATAATGAATTGTTGCAGATTCAAATTAAAAAGAACAAGCCCAGCAGTAAGTTGCCTGCCATTCTGGAAACTGAAGAATACAGTTAATAAAATTAGAGAAAATTAAAGATTCAAGTGACACAGGTAAATATATCTAATTAGTGTCAAAACCCAGGCCTCCTGAATGTCTAGTCCACAGAATGCCTTTCAGGTTAGCAAAATACCTGTGCAGGTATGACTGAAAATGGAATATGGCAGAATATAGTAGCCATGCTGTATAACAAAGAATGGAAGATTTTGCCACTCATAGTTCATATAGTTGCAGATTTTCCTTGTGAAGATCCAAAGCTTGTTGCTTCCTCTTCCTTCTCAGCATTTTACTTTCAACAGCCCTTTTCAACAAAGACACTAAGTCAGAGACAAAAACAAATGAACAAGCAACAGCAACAAACCTTTTTTTTTTTTTTAATTTATCTTCTAAGATAGAAGAATCTGAGTGAAACAGAGATTTGAAGAGGGATCTTGCCTTAATTAAAAGATCATTGGATGGGTCTTTTAGGGCTGGGACACTTCTTTTAGGGAGCTGTGTATGTGTCCTCAATTAGCATAGAGCACTTAGATTGATTTCTGGTTCACAGTACACACTCAGCAAGCATTGTGGTTTTAATTTGTTCTCAATTAGCATAAAGCACTTAGATTGATTTCTACTTCACAGTATGCACTCAGTAGGCATTGTGGTTTTAAGTTAATTTCATAACTACTTCATTGTAAAATAAGTTTTCTCCTACCTTTATATTGCTTTTGCTGTTTTCTCTGAGTTTCAAGAGAATATAGTGAACTGAAAATGCCTTTCCGAAAAGAGGTGTGTGTGTGTGTGTGTGTGTGCCTGTGTGTAAATGCCCGTATACATACAGTGAATGTGCTCCCTCATGCTTTGGAAGCCCTCTGTCCATTTTCCTTTAACTAGTGATTAACAGGCAAGTGCAATTTTTAATTTTGTAGTTTTGAGTTTTTTCACTATTCCTATGCCATCTATGTCTTCAAGCTTTGTTTAATTAGGATGAGAACTTTAAATGGGAAGGTTGACACTGAATAAGCATCACTGGGAGACTGCTGAACACATAGGACTCTCTGTTTGCACTCTGTCAGTATAAGAATTTTTGAAAAAGAAACAGATTGCTTTGTCTTTGGTTGCAATGATATAATTTAACGTTTAAGTCTTTTTAATAAAAAAGAAACATTAATTTTGCCCAATGAAAACAATATGCTTCTCTTTCTATGTTGTTTATCTTTGTCTCCAAATAAGTGTCTTTTGGATCCAAGCCCTAATACTCAGAAGTGGTACAGAGTAGGTAAATAACCATTATTTATATATGAAATTATGAGATCCTTGAGAAAACGGGCCGTAAGTTGTTCACCTTGTGATTGCCCATGACTCGTGCAGCGTCTGGCATTGTGTGACTCACTATTAAAGTGGGGGAATATATGAAGTCCTAATTGTACAGAAAGAGATATGATTTTCATAACCAGTGGGTTCCTTAGATAGAAAATGAAGTAACGATTGATACTAGTAGGTATAGAACACACTGTAGGTAGCCCATAGGCATAGAATTGGAAGCCTAAGTCAGCATCTACTATGTGTCATGAACTATACTATGCCTAGATACTTTAGATCCTTCTCCTTTTAAGAAAGAAAAGACTTAAAAGAGAGTTAGTGTAATGAATGCTACTATAGAGGCTTTAAAAGACTCTCATGAAGAGAGTATTATGTATAAGACTCTCATGAGGAGAGTATTATGTATAGAGTGTTACCCCTTCCTGAGAAATTCAAGAAAGACTTCACAGAAGAAATGACGTTTCAGCTGGGGCCCGAGATTCATTAGGAGTTTGACTAACGAAGAAGGGCAGATGGAATTTTAGGTGGAGGGAGGAAAACACAGATAAATTCTGGATTTAAGAAGAATTTTCAACTGAAAACAAAAGTTTGCAAACCTAAAATATAATCTTAAAGATAAAAACTATCTACCATTAGAGAGTATTGAAAGTAACTTTGTAATAAAATCTTTACCACTTGTATTATTTATAGTCCAAAAGCTGGGTCCATTGGTCCCTTTCCCACCAAACAGGATATTGTCATTAGGGTGACTTGCATCCTGCTGAAAGCAGTATGTCTGATGTGTGAGGCACAAAGACAGTGTTTAAAGAACCCTTATGATTTTGAACGAACTGGCCCAGCAGGGAGATTTTAACCTGCCCACCCTAACACTCACAACAGCCTGTGTTTGTAAACAGAGCCTTATTGCACTAGTGAGAGCAGACTCAGAACAGTGTCAGCTCATTAATTGGGTGTCAGCTCCCTGCTGGGAAAAAAGCTTAATGAGTCATCTCATCATAAAGAACCGTGGCTCAAGGGAGGGGCGAATTTCTTAGAAAGAGGGGGAAAGATTTGTCCAGCAATAACTATGTGTATAGAAAAGCTAGAAGCCCACCTGCTGGGATAAAGAGAGAGCAGCATTTGGGAACGGATGGTTTCTCTGCATTCTGCTATTCAGAGTGAAACCTGAGTTTATGAGTTTGTAAACGCAGCAATTACTGGTGTATATATTCAAGTTCATTGGTAGTTTAATAAATTGAAATAATTTAAAACACATTTTTGTTTAAAGTTTATTATGTTTTTCTTTTTTCTGCCCCAAATATGAATACTCTTCTACATTTCCTTATAAAATCTTCTATGACAAACAGCATGTTAATTAATGGTCATATTGAAACTCAAATATACTCTTGATCTCAACAGCAAACCTTATTAAAAGCTATCAAATCCATGGCATGTGTTCTGTAGATAGTCATAAGACAATATTAAACAAACGAACAAAATACGACCTTAAACATGAAAAAAAAACACTCCTCTCTTATTATTTTAAAATCTATACCAATATTCACATAAAAAATATTTTAGTTTTTCATGTAGAGCTTCAGACTTATACCTAATATTCATTATTAAAACACTGTGTTCTTATATCTTGGGCTATTGGTCTTATTAATTTGTAACATCTGTTAATATTAAATTGTCAGACCATTGCATTATAGATTTTCCATAGTTTGTATCATATTTTAACTTTGCCTCTGGTATTTTTGCCATGACTTTGATAAATGAATTATTTTAAGTGTTTTTCCTTATGTCGCTATTTTTCTCAATTCCCAAAAAAATCTCAAAGTCTCTACTCTTTGCTTACTAACTTCTTGACCAAAGTGGCCTTTCATACCTTTTTATCTCTCTTACGAACTCACTAGTTCTTTTTTTTTTTTTTAATTGTATTTTAGGTTTTGGAGTACATGTGAAGAACATGCAAGATTGTTGCATAGGTACACAAGTGGCAATGTGATTTGCTACTTTCCTCCCCTTCACCTATATCTGGCTTTTCTTCCCATACTATCTCTCCCCATCTCCCCACCTACCCCTGTCCCTCCCCTATTTCCCCCCACAACAGACCCCTGTGTGTAGTACTCCCCTCCCTATGTCCATGTGTTCTTATTGTTCATCACCCACCTGTGAGTGAGAACATGCGGTGTTTGATTTTGTGTTCTTGTAGGCACCCTATACTAACTCCTTTAATCCACACAACAACGTTATCACATGGATACTGTTACCTGTTTTTCACAACCTAGGAAACTAAGGCAAAGGGAGCTCAGTTTCCCAACACTGAGATTCTAATGCCAGCAGTCTGGCTCCAAAGCCCTGTTCCCAGCCCCAAGAAGCCCTTGAGCAGAGCACAGAAAAAATGGCTAGCTCCAGGCTGGGCACAGTGGCCCATGCCTTTAATCTCAGCATTTTGGGAGGTCTAGATGGGAGGATCACTTGAGGCCAGAAGTTGGAGACCAGTGTGGGCAATATAGCAAGACCCTGTCTCTCCAAATATAATAATCATAAAAATTAGCCATGCATGGTGGTGTGCTTGTAATCCTAGCTACTTGGGAGGCTGTGGCAGAGTATCACTTGAGCCCAAGAGTTCCAGGCTCCAGTGAGCTGTGACTGCACCACTGCAATGAGTTGTGACTGCACCACAGCAAGGCCTTGTCTCAAAAGAAGGGAAGGAAGGAAGGAAGGAAGGAAGGAAGGAAGGAAGGAAGGAGGGAGGGAGGGAGGGAGGGAGGGAGGAAGGGAGAAGAAAAGAGAGGAAGAAAGAAAGGAAAAAAGGAATGAGAAAGGAAAGAGAAAGAAAGAGGAAAAGAAAAGAACAAGAAAGGAAAGAAAAGAAAGGGAGGGAGGGAGGAAGGAGGGAAGAAAGGAAGGAGGGAAGGAGGGAGGGAGGGAGGGAGGAAGGAAGGAAAGGAGGGAGGGAAGGAGGGACGGGGGAAAGATGGAAGGAGGGAGGGAGAGAAATGACTAGCTCGTGATACTCTCATAAGTAAGGTTGGTTCTGGATGATAGTCCACTGGGGTCCGCCTCTGCTGGGAGAGACCGCTCCTGGCTGGGCGGATCCTGGACCTGCCTCAGCCAGGACAGCGCTGGGGCGGCCCCAGCTTGGGGTTGGTGCGCGGCCGGCCCGCCCTCTCCCTCCCCTGAGCGCTGATTGGCCTGCCTCGGTGCCAGCCCCGCCCACCTGGGGGCCGCGAGCTGAGCGCGCTGCAAGCAGCGTGGTGTTACCTTATTTGTGGAGTTATTAATTACTGAAGGGCGCAAACCGTGATTCTGTGCATAAAAATATGTTTGAGCAGTTTCTACTTAAACTTTAAAGAGAACGTTAATCAATTTTATTTTAACAAAATGACCTTAAGCAGGGAAAAAAAATTGGTGTTATTTGCCCAAACAGGCAAATTAATTTCTCTCTCTTGAGAAATCTGAGAAGTTTCCAGAAATAGCTATGCATAATTTACACCTGCCCTGGCCGCTTCTAGTTTCACACCAAGCCCAGTCACGGGCCCCACCCCACCCCAGCCCCAGCCAGAACTGCAAATGAGGGTTCCTGTAAAATCCGGCCACCCAGAAGCCGACACATTTTACGACCTTGGGAAGACGATCAGAGGGAAAGGGGCCATGTAGCCTCTGAGAGGCCAGCCCAGCCGGGGTCAAGGTCACTGGCGGGAGAGGGGCGGCTGCCCAGTTCTTTGGCCTGGCATTCTCGGGGGTCCTAGAGACAGCCCCCAGTGGAGGACCTCCTCCAGCCTGCAGGCTGGGTCCTGAGGCGTGTGGCCTGCGGCCACCTGCTTAACCCTCCCCTCCAGCAGCCCCCATCCTTGAGGGTTTCCCGGCTGTTAGAGTCTGCAGAACATTCTGCAGAGTCCGTGCGGCCCTCCAAACTCCTGCCCCTATGGCTCTCCACACCTGCGGTGCTTCCCATCTGATGGGGTGGTCCCTTACCCACGCACTCGGCCCTGAGAGTGGGGCTTACAGTCAGGGCCCGGGGGCTGCTGGATCTGTGGTCAGTTTTCAGTTGGGCCTTTCAGAAGCACTGTGACTTCTGCCTGGCCATGGGCCTCCCTGGACTTGGGTTTCTCTCCCTGCACTTCTGAGGGATGACCTGACCATTGATGCAAAACTGACAACCCCAGAAGTAGGAAGAGGGAATTTCAGAGCCACCCATGGTAACCCCTGCATCACACGAGCAAGCAGGCCCCATGGCCTTGCTGTGTGCTTCTCATGCAAAGCCATGGGCACTGGGCTGGGCATCCATGCTCTGCTGTCACCATTTCCCCCTGTGACTCTGGGCAAGCCCCTTTCCTACACAGGGCCTCGGTTTCCTCATCTGTGAAATAAGTGTTTAATCACAGCCGTCTGAGCTGATCTTGGCTTTAGAGCTCTCTGTGGAAATGGGGCTTCCTTGGGAGGCCTGGACCTGCAACGGGGCTCATCGGTGGCTTCTGAATCTGTAAATGGGGACAAGGATGTCTGCACCCTGGGCTCTGGAGGGGATATGGGGATGCACTTGGCAACACTTTGTGGCACACTGAGCACCTGAAGGGCCGTTTTATTAGCTGACGGTTTTTAAAGCCTTATAGAAAACAGAAAAGAAAATCAGCTGTGAGAACACCGTGAGGACATTACCCTGGCCCTACTGTCTTTTTAACAAAGAGCTCTGATTGGCCTCCTTGAAGGAGAACTGCCTGCCCTGACAGCCTGACGACTCCTGGCTGGGCTCTTGTGCCCCCAGCCACCCTGTCCCCAAGCACCACGGGTTTGCCCTGCCTCCTGACATCTCTGTCTATAATTAAATTTCTCCTCTCCCGGCCCAAACAGAACCTATAGCTCCTTCAGGGCTCAGCTCAAGAGCCACCACCTTCAGGGAACCCCCCACACCCTGATTTTCCCTCAGGAGCTTCCTGGATTTGCTCTTGTTCCTAAATCTTCACAGCACCCAGCACAGTGTGAGGTATGCCATACTACTCTGCTAATTTCAGAGTCCTGGCACTCCCAGGCACCTATTCCTCAGGATCTTTGTCCTTGTTGGACAGTGAGGGAAGCTAGGGTGGTGGTGGGTGGCAAAGTCGAGATGGGAAAGCAGGTGATGTGTCTGTAAAGGCTGAGTTCCTATGTTCTGTGCTGAGCAGCCAAGCAAACCATGAGGATGTTGATGTTTAAAGCAATGTTAAATAATAAAAAAGTGTAAACGGCTTAGAAGGATACAAAGTAAAAAATCACTAAAAACCAACTGTCCCTCTTACAAACACTCTTTTTTCCAGTCTAATTCTCTCCAAAGACAGTCCGTGCATATACTTACATTTGCATATATTTCTTTCTTTTCTTCCATCAAATCTATGTTATTCTGTGAATTGCTCTATGACTTTTCATTCTGAACATTTTGTTTCTTTCTCTTCATGTGAGTACTCACAGATCTTGCTCTTTTTGAGGAGTTTTCAATTATGAATCCAACTTCCTTAATAGTTGTAAGTGATATATAAGGCTACTTAAATGATTTATTTCATATTGGGTAAGTTGTGGTCATCTGTTTTCCAAGAATTGGGTAAGTTAATTTAATTTGTATAATGTATGCATGTACAGTTGTTCATCCTATTCCCTTATTATCCTTTTGGTATCTGTGGATCTGTAGTGAGATCCACCATTTCATTCTTGATATTGGTACTTTGCATTTTCTTTTTCTTTGTTAGTCCTGTTAGAGTTTCTTCCATTTTATTAATCCTTTCAAAGAACCAAACTCTTTGTTTCAGTGATTTTTCTCTGCTGGTTTTACGTTTCCAATTTCCATAATTTCTGCTCTTTATTTTTTTCCTTCCCTCTCTTTGCTTGGGATGTATTTTGCTCTTGTTTCTCTAGGTTCTTAAGTGGGGAAACTTAAATGATTGATTTGACATGTTCTCTTTTTCCTAATATATACGCTTAGTGCTATAAATTTCTCTCTCATCACTGCATTGGCTGTGTCCCAAAATGTTTGATATATTGTATTGTCATTTTCAGTCAGTTCAATGTATTTTTAAATTTATCCTGAGACTTTGTTTTTGACCCATGGATTATTTAGAATTGTGTTGTTTAGTTTCTAAGTTTTTGGCAACTTTTCTGTTGTCGTTCTGTTATTGATTTCTAGTTTGATTCCATTGTGGTTGAAGAACATACTCTGTGCTTTCAATTCTTTAAAATTTGTTGAAATTTGTTTTTTATGGCCTATGATATAGTCTATCATGGTTTCATGGGCCCGTGAAACAATGTGTATTCTGCTGTTGTTAGGTGGCATGCTCTATAGATATCTAGAGCCTATAAATTGGTGGCATTGTTAAGTTCTTCTGTATCCTTGCTGCTTTTTTAATTGTTCTATTGATTGTCAAGAGAAGGTTGTTAAAGTATCCAAATATAATTGTAGATATGTCTATTTCTTCTTTCAGTTCTATCATTTACATATTTTTCAGCTCTATTGTGTGGTGCATACATATTTTGGCTTGCTATGTCTTCTTGATGGATTGATCCTTTCATCATTATATAAGATCCTTCTTTGTCTCTTTAATTTTCTTTGCTCTGAAGTCTACTTTATCTAATGTTAATATAGCCGCCATGTTTTCTTTCAATTAATGTTTACATGGTAGATCTTTTTTCCATCATTTTGTTTTTAACCTATTTATATTATTATACTTGAAGTGAATGTCTGGTAAACCCCATATAGTTGGATTATCTATTCTGCCAATCTCTTTTAATTGTTGTGTTAGATGAAATTTATGTAATGTAATTATTGGCATGTTGGGACTTAAGTTTGCTAGTTTATATTTTCTGTTTTTTTTTTTTTTTTTTTTTTTAATTTCTCTGATGTCCTTTTTCTGCCTTGCTACCTTGGAAAATTTTTAGAATTTCATTTTGGTTTATTCACAATGTTTTGGGTATATCTCCTTGCATAATATTTTTAGTGGTTGTTGTAGATATTTCAATATATATATATGTGGCATATTAAAATCTCCTGGTTTCATCACCTTACCAGTTCAAGTGAGTATAGAAAAGTTGCCTCAGGCAGGGCGCAGTAGCTCATGCCTGTAATCCCAAGACTTTGCGATGCTGAGGTGGATGGATCACTTGAGGTCAGGAGTTCGAGACCAGCCTGGCCAACCTATCGCTACTAAAAATACAAAAATTAGCCAGGTGTGGTGGCACATGCCTGTAATCCCAACTACTTGGGAGGCTGAGGCAGGAAAATCACTTGAACCCGGAAGGTAGAGGTTGCAGTGAGCCAAGATCGCACCATTGCACTTCAGCCTGGATGAAAGAGCAAGCCTTTATACCAATTTACCCTCCCCTTATACATATAAGTTACATTTATAATATAATTGTCTTAAATACTCTTCTATACATGTTTAGAATCACATTAGACAGTGTTAAATTTTTGCTTCAACCATTAAGCATAATTTTAAAAACCCAAGAGGAGACAGAAACTCTATTGTATTTTACCCATATTTTTGCTTACTGTGTTCTTTCTCCCTTCCTTGTGTTCCAACATTCTTTCTTTTATCATTTTCTTACTTTTAGAGAACTTCCTTTTGCCATATTTTAAGGCAAAAGAGCAACCCTAAAAAGATCAGCTTGCTACAGATTTTCTTAGTTTTTCCTCCTCTGAGGATATCTTGATTTCCCTTTAATTTCTGAAGGATATTTTCCCTGGATATAAGTTTCTGATGACAGGTTTTTGTTTTTTGTTTTTTTTTTTCTTTTCAGCACTTGAAAAATGTTGTGTCACTTTCTTCTAACTCCTCTGATTTCTGATAAGAAATCCACTTTCATTTGAATTGTTTTTCCCCCTCTAGGTAAATGTCGTTTCTCTTTTGCTGCTTGTAAGACTTTTCCTTTGTCTTCAGTTATCAAAAATTTGACTGTGATGTGTCTTGGGTGTGGATTTCTTTGAGTTTATCCTGTTTGAGATTTACTTAGATTCTTGAATCTATAGGTGTATGACTTTTGCCAAAATTGGGATTTTGTTTAGCCAGTATTTCTTCAAGTATTTTATTGGCTCTACTCTCTTTGTCCTCTTTTTTTTTTTCATGATTCCAATGACACTAACAGTGGGGATTTTTTTTTTCATTGTCTCACAGTTTCCTAAGGTTCTGTTTATTTTTTTCCCAGTTTATTTGTTCTTTTTAAATTAACATTGTTAATAGTTGCATAGAAACATAAGTACAAAAAAATAAAGTTTGAATAATTTCTGTTACTCTGTCTTCTAGTTCATGAATTTTTTTCCTGTTCCCTCCATTCTGTTGTTGAGCCTATTGATTTAATTTTTTATTTAGGTTATGAAATTTTTCAGTTCTAAAATATCCACTTGGCACTTTTTAATACCTTCTCCTTCTGTGCTGAGACTTCCTGTTTTTTCGTTTGTTTCAGGCAGGAGTGTGGTTCCTTGTTAGAGTATTTTTATGATTGCTGCTTAAAACCCTTGTCAGCCAGTTCTAGCATCTCTGTCATTTCACTTTCAACATCTATTGATTTTCTTTTTTCATTCTGTTTGATATCTTCCTGGATTTTGGTATCATCACTAATCCCTTGTTGAAACTTTTACATTTTGTATATTTTATTATGAAACCCTGGGTCTCATTTAAACCTTGTTTAGCTGGCTTCCTCTAATACTTCTCCAGAAGGGAAAGGTAGTGGAGCAGAGAGGGGTCTCACTGCCTCCTTAATGCCAGATGGGAGTAGAATCCCAAGTTCCCCACTAAGCCTCCATTAACACCTTAGGTGACTGGGCTTATTACTATAGCTGGGTGGGGGTGGGAGTTCCAGCTCCCCAGTAGGTCCTCACTGTTATGTCTCTGGCTGGGAGAGGTTGGAGTGTCTAGCTACTTGTTCTCAAATAATCTTCACTGATACCACAGAGGGGCAGGTGACCTTGTTACAACTGAACAGCTGCAGAAGTCCTGCCTCTCCAGTGCATTTCCTCTGATACCATCCCTGTGGGGACAGGGGCAGGGGTGCCTTAATACCTACTGGATGAGGAGTGGAAATTCAGGCTCCCCTGGTACTGTGGAGTAGGGCGGTGGGCCTTGTCATGGCACAGCAAGGATGAAAATATATTCCTATTTGGCCTTTTCTGATTCCCCTCCCTGGTGAGGAGCTTTGAGGAGTCTCGTTATAGATTGGTGAGAATGAAAGCAGTGTGCAGGTGGAGCCACGGTTTTTTCTGTGGCATTTAGCTGAAGTAGCATGGTTACTAAGAGATTTTGTTTTGCTAGGCTGATTCTTTACTGGTTCTTTGGCTAAAGAAAGCAGATGTTTGATGAGGCGTTTTCGTCTATGCACATTGGTGTTTCCATGCTGCTGGCCCTTTCTGGGATATATGCAGCAAAAAGAAAACCAAAGGAACCCACCATCATGTTTTTCCCTTAGATCCAGAGGTTTCTAGTCAGTCTCTTCTCCTCACCTTTTGTCTTCTTCTTCTTCCTCTTCTTTTTCTTCATCCTCCTCCTCTTCTCCTCCTCCTTCTCCTCTGCTTCCTCCTCTTTCTTCTTCTTCCTCTTCTTCTTTCTTCTTCTTCGTCTTATTCTTCCTCTCCTCCTCCTCCTCCTCATTTAAAAAATATTTAATGTCCAGGGGTTTTAGTTGTATTTAGCAGGAGAAATAGGGAAAATATGTCTACTCCTCTTGCCAAAAGCAGAAGTCCCTCCAGATCTTGTTTTATTATAATGGCCACAGTGCATCTCACTGGCTAAATGAGTCATAATTAATTGACTTCATTTATGTGTTGTAAAAAATGATGCAATGAATATCTTTGTGCCTCGATCATTGGGTCCTTGTATGTGTATATAACAATTCAGGGATTGGTAACTGAGCAGATTAAATTTCACTTGGTAAGTTGATTCTTGGGGTAGAAGATTTTGGTGAGAAAAGAAGAAGAGAAAAATGGTGGAGGGAGTTGGGCTGGGACGGACCAGGGAGAGCGTGCATCAAGCCCTGCAATGAATAGACTGCCTCAATTGATGTCAAAGTGTTGCCCAGGTCTCTGGAAAATTCTTGATGGGTCTTGGTGCAGCCTCATCCTAGTGTCTAGGAGGTGCCACCTTGTGATTGCCATCTTTCAAGGCCCATTCTTTGAGATCAGAAAAGAGGCCAGCATTGGAGAATATGTACCCTTCTCCCTGCTAGCTGCTCTTGCCCCCACAGGGGCAGCCCTAGTAAGGGCTCAGAGATGTTCTCCTGGGGTCCGTCTTTCTTCCCTCAGGCCTAGGATCTAGCCCGGCTCATTCCCATTGTAAGGGCCCTCCCTTGACTGCATCATAGCGCACAACACACTTTAAACACAGTATCTGCTTTGGTGCTCCCTGTCATGCAGGAAGGCAGGCTCAGAGAGGTCAAGTGACTCCTCTAAGGTCACACACCAGGGAAGACACCTGCAGATCTCTCCCTGGAGATCTGATTCTGAGCACTAAGTCAGTAGACAAGTTCAGGGTCCAACATGACATTCCGGAAAGGGGCATATAGAAAAAAAAGACCACCCAGAGGGCCACCTAGGTGTAGGTCTGGCCAGAGAGGAAGTCTTGAAGGAAGAGATGGGGAGGGGATGGAAGCTGGGAGGAGGACGTGCCTGCTCTTATCTGGTCCCAGGCAAAAGAAGATGGAGCCAGCTGAATTACTAATACTTAGGGACCTGGCAGTCCCTAAGAGGGCCTGCTGAACTGCGTCATACAGCAGTGTGAATGCCAGAGGATTTTCAACCAGTCCACTCTTACCGGGAGACTAAGAAACATTCCTCATTGCTAGAGGCAAAACTGCTTTTAGCAGCCATGACAAAGATGGGTAGGCACACAGAGGCACGTGTGGAGAGGCACACCCAGGCCCACACAGACATGCACAGCCCAGATGCAGCCAAATATGCATGCACACAATAGCCTGGAGCTGTACCACAGACACGAATACCTACACACACATACACCATACACACACAGACAGGTGCACACACAGGCAGAGATAGATACACACATACTGCACTGACAACAGAGAGGTGCACACTCACAAAGTAGACACACACACACACACTCCACACAGATAATAGAGAGGCATGCACGCACACAATTAACACACACACACATACACAGTACAGACAACAGAGGGGTGCACAAACACAGAGAAGATAAACACACACACACACACTCCACACGGACAATAGGGAGGCATGCACACACACAACAATTAGCACACACATGATACACACACACTGCACGGGCAACAGAGAGGTGCACACTCACAGCAGAGACACATACACGCCACACAGACAACAGAGAGTTACACACACAGCAGGTAGACACACACACACAGCACTGACAACAGAGAGGTACACACTCATATACGGCAGACAGACACACGGGCACACGCCAGGCAGATGTGCATGGACTGCCTGCCTGGACACACACGGACACACAGAGGCAGGCCACATGAATACACATGCACACATGTGCACGCACCCGCGCACACCCATGTAGCGCCATATGGAGCAACCCTCCCTCTCCCGTGGTTTCCAGGAGGCTCAGCGGGGGGTACGAGTTCCACATCTGACTTTCCTTGTGTTCGTTAGACTCTCAGTGTAATTAAATGTTACATTGAATAATCCAGCATGCTCAGTGTAGGCGGAGGCGGCTGTGGAGGGCTGGATGCCCATCCCAGTCTGGCGCCCTCCCTGTCCCTCCATCCCCTCTAGCTACTCCCTTGCCACAGACTCTGGAGCTGTGTGGACAAGGAACCCCTAGCTGAAGCATCACTGACAGCAGAGCAGCCGTCAGAGCTGCCCCTTCTAGCAGGCTGGGGAGGGTGGGGGTCCCCAGGGGAATGAGCGCCCAGAAAGCCTCAGCTGGTCTTGGGGCTGAGCTGACACTCGCCTCCTGCTCTGCTGGGAGTGGATTCCCACCTGGAGCTCAGGGGCAGAGGTGGCATCTGGATGCTGGGAGCTTCTCTGTCCAGCAGAACAGGCGCCTTTCGCACTTCACCTGGGAAGAATAGGCAAGACGTGGTTCTATCTCCTCCTGTCTGTTCTTTTAAATGAGTTTGCGAACTCTCCTAACCTCCGTGGAAGGCAGCCCAGGGTCTTGGTCATACGCCACCTGCACCAAGTTCACTATGTGACTTGCAGTGAATTAATTCACCTCTGAAAGCCTCAGTGTCTCCATGGGTAAAATGAGGTAATTCCGATACTCAGCTCATGGGATTATTGAGGGGATTAAATAAGCCTTTAAAACAGCATCTGGGCCAGGTGCACCGGCTCATGCCTGTAATCTCAACACTTGGAAGGCCAGGGTGGGCAGATCGCTGGAGCCCAGGAGTTTGAGACAAGCCTGGGCAAGATAGTGAGACCCTATCTCTGCCAAAAATACAAAAACTTAGCTGGGCATGGTGGCATAAGCCTGTAGTCCCAGCTACTCAGAAGGCGGAGGTGGGAGGATCACTTGAGCCTGGGAGGTGGAGGTTGCAGTGAGCCAGGATCGTGCCACTGCTCTACAGCCTGGGCAACAGAGAGAGGCTCTGTCTCAAAACAAAACAAAACAAAAACCCCAAAACCAAAGCAACAGCCCTGTCTGGCTCGTTAGTACTTGCAGTCAGCTGGCCCACTGCTTAGGCTGCCCCAGGAAACAAGCTTCTTACCCACAAAGCTGACACAGGAGTGCCTACTCATCTGCCAAAGGAGAGGTTTTGGAGCCAGGGCCAGTGTCATCACAGTACAATTTCTGTCCCCTCTTGGAGCCTCAGCTTCCCCACCTGTGCCGTAGGGTTGGTTATCATTCTGGCCTGGCAGGGCGGAGGATGAAATAGGCCACTGCAGGGGAAGGAAACTGATAAACTGCTGGGTGCCGTATGCAGTGAACAGCTTGGCCTCTTCTCTGCCCCTCTTGTTCCGACCTCCCTTCAGGCCCTTGAGCTATAGCTCCCCTCCCATCTCCAGCCTGCTCCAGGGAGCATGGAGACAGGGCCAACACAGTGGGACTCCTTTGTGTCTGTTGCCTGGTGGGCGTGAGTTGCTTGCTCTCGTAGTGAGGTGCAGACAGCCCCGTGTGGAACTGGGGTGTCCAGGGTGATTTCACCATGGCCAGCCTCTTTCTGGTGTGGATTTTGAAATGAGTGCCAGACCCTGGCATATGCCAGCTGGACAGCGGGCAGGGTGTGCTGAGGATAAGCCACCAGGGAGGTGATGTGGCCTCTGCCTGCTCCAGGCGGACCCACCCTGGAGGCTGAGCAGCTGGAAAAGAACTTGGAGTCCAGGACCTCACTCGAAGCCAGCTCCCCCTGCTCCATCTGCCATTGTCACTGGGGCTCCCAGAGGCGGGTGAGCTTAGAACGTGAGCCCTTTGTGTGCACACACACTGGTGCATGCTCAAACCTCCATGTTCCCATAACACAAATATGGGCAAGAGCCAGAACATACCAGATAGGCTCCTGGAGTCTCACATGCAAATCCAAAGGGACCCACCTGGGGACATGGTCAAGTACACACACATCCACGGAGACACAGCTGGATCCCAGCATATCACATGTAGAAAAGCATGCTCACTAGGCATGCACAACTGTATGCACACACACAAGGGACACGCACAGCACCAAGCCACACCACTGCCGGGCCTTTCTTTGCTTCAGAGAGACATGCCACTTTGCCTCCTGTCCCGTGTAATCCCCACAACCATCCTGTCACCTATGTTTTACGAGGGGTTCACAGAAGCCAGTGGACTGTGCAAAGCCATGCCACTCTTGCATAGTCCAGCTGGGTGGACTCCCAGGCCAGTACTCTCTGCAGCTTCTCATGAGAAGAGGTCCCCTGGCTCCCCTCCCTGGTCCCCTGCAGAGGCCGAGCCACCAGGGATGGCTGGAGAAGGGGGTGTCTCCAAGAACAAACCACAACTTTTGAAGGATGTTTTAAACATGGAGTACGCCCTGGTTGCCTCCCCCATCACCCCAGACTCTGAGCTATGCAAAGGCAGCTCCTGAATATTCAGGACCCCATAGACACTCATCTCTGCTTCTTCTTCCACTCCTCATTTTGTGCTGAGTCTTAAGTGAAATTGATCTTTTTCTTCCTAGGAAAAAGAAATCTGTCTTTTGTTCCCCTACTCCCCTGGGGCCTCTCAGAAGAGGAGGCTCCTCGCCCAGTTTGAGGGGCACGCCTCAGAACCAATAGCTGCCTGGCACAGCTCTCCGGGTGAGGGGCTTGGGCGCAGTGCCATGTGAGCAGATGGCCGTGATTGCTGGCAACCCGGAGACCCTGCAGGATAGTTGCGTATGGGTGTTTACAGCATCCTGGTCCCGTCGCGAGCATCAAAATGGCAGACCAAGTGGTGCCCAGGCCGCCCAGGGTGGGGTAGGGGCAGTGCGCATTCCTGAGAAAGGAGAAGGAGGTCCGCTTCTTCTCCCAGGAAAGTCCTACCCAGCGTTCAGTGCCCAGTGTGGGATCACATGTAGGGAAGAGCGAACCCTTGATTCCAGGGTAACACTCTTCTTAGTCCTCCATCTTTCTCCCTAGTCCTCCATCTTCCTTCCCTCTTGTTTTCCAGCACTGTCCCTGCAGCTCCCCAAGGTCTCCTTGCTCTCTGAGCTAGTCCTCAAGAGAACCACGCATTCATTCACTCATTCATTTGGAAAATAGGTATGAGCACCTACTGTGTGTTCAATGAATGAAGAGCAAGCTAGGAGCCTGTAAAGCCTCTCTCCTTTCTTTTCAAGGCTCCTTCGGTTTGTATTTAGAATGTGTGTTTGGTGGACAAATGCCTATCTCTATCACCACACTGAACTCTAAGGGCAGGGGCCTGGCACATAGTAGGTGCTCAATAAATATTTATTGAATGATGTGGGGGACCTTGCTCCATAGAGTTTACAGGCTGGTGGGAATGTGCTCCCTCTCCCTGTTTTATCTTGTGCTCTATTCTCTGCCCAATTAAACAGAAGCTCCCTGAGGGCAGGAGCCATGGCTGTTGCACCTATCCCCCTAGACTGCTGACCACATGGTGGCTGCCTGTTATATAGATCATGAGGCTGATGTGGAAATGAGGTGCCTGAAGGGGCCACAGAACTGCCTAGAATGCTGTTCCCAGAGAAATCGTCAGGAAGGCAAATCTGGCCCATCCCTCTCCTGCCCGTAGCTCATGGAAAGGTCCCATTCCTGCTCCTTAGACTGACATTCAAGGCTTCCTTGCTGTCTAGAGTCTCACATCCTTCCTTTTCCCCTTTTCATTCATTCATAAGTATGCATTGAACACTGCTGTGTGCCAAGTCCTACCCAGGGGCTGAGGACAAGACAATGAATAAAACACACAAAGTTACAGTTCTCAGGGAGCTGACATTCTATTGGAGCTATTCCATTGGGGTGGACTGGAGACAAGGGGCGAGTAAACGGATGAATGTGTTCTATGCCAGGAGGAAATTAGCGCTTTGGAGAAGAAGGAGGCAGGGTAAGGCGGAGGGGGAAATGATGGGCGTGGGCAGGAACAGCTTCTAGGACGTATGAGCAGAAATCTGAATGAAATGTGTGGCTATGTGGCCATCCAGGAGAGGAGCATTCCGAGTGGAGGAAATGGCTGCGTGAGGTGGCTTAGGCCTGTTATCCTAGCACTTTGGGAGACTGAGATGGGAGGATCGCTTGAGGCCAGGAGTTCAAGACCAGTCTGAGCAACATAAAGAGACCCCCATCTCTATTAAAACAAAACATAGGTGAAGGGAACAGCAAGTCCAAAAGCTGTAAGGTCCAAATGATCTGGCTTTTCTGGCTCTCAGCCACTGCAACAAGCCAGTCCCAACACCCATGACTTCAGGCAATAAGAATGAATTAGGTGAACTAGGTGCAACCATGATGACAAGTGCGCCTTACAGTCAATGCCTGTGAGGGAGGTGATAAGGAGTGGTGGGGACTGTGGCTGACAAGGCAGGTCTGTAGCAGGCAGCTGGCTGGTGACATGGGAATGCCAGCCTGGAGTAGCTGGAGCTTCTAATATTTCAAGCCAAGCTATAAACGTCTATCTTTTAAAACATAAAATCCTCCAACTTTGAAATGTTGTCAGCTAATTTTGAAATGGTATGTTAAAACCCTGCTATGGCTACACAATACTCAATGACAGATCAGATCCAGCCTGTGAGCAGTCCATGACTTTGGAATCAACTCTGAGATCCTTGTGGAGCATGATTCTGAACTGCTGGTTCCATTCCCAGTGGATAGCCAGAGGGGACCATGAGGTCTTCAGTGGCGGGAATTTGGGCAGAGCTAAAGGATCCGAAACCTGGTTCTAATTTTAGAGCCTCAAGGCGTGTCGAGGGCTGGTCCAGCCCCTCTCTCCAAGGAGGCTTCTCTCCCAGACCTGTCCCAGTCAGAGCAGAGGCTGACACAGAGGGTGCAGGAGCTGTGCCCCACTCCCAGGGCAGGACCACTGCTGCTTTTCTGGGGGGCAGGTTCCAGCAGGCAGCTGGATGCAATCCTTCCTGAGGGTCTGAGGATGGAGAGCCTTCTGCTCCAGCCTTTGTGGAGACCCCAGTGCTGAGAGGACTACCAGAGTCCCCCCCACCTGCTCTTGGCGAACTCAGGCAGAAAAGGCTGGAATTGCCCTCATAGCCCCCCTGCCTTACAGACCAACTATCTAAGCAGCTTCCTCAGGAATGATTTTCACGTCTGCCACACAGCCCCAGGCTCCTAGGCACCCCCAGCTGAAGCCCTCTGCCCAGAGCCCCCCATTCATGCTAATGGAAGTCCCGTGGCTCAGACAGGGCGCCCTGCTGGAAAGAGGCCTAGGGACACCCACCTGCAAACATGACCTTTTCCTGTGTAAGAGACAAGATTTCAAAATCAATCCGACCTGCGAGACCTGCCCATCCCCGCCGCACAGTGCTGCTCAGGGAAGAGGCCACATGGCCCATGACAAGCAGGGGTCCATACTGAGTCTAAGGGAGCCCCGCCGCTGGGCCAGCACATCTGGTAGGTCGCTGTCTAGCCCCTCTGCTGGGGTGCCTCTCTGCAAAGGCCACAGGAATATTTCCTGATTGTACTGAATCCTCCCACACCCACCTGGAACCAGTGCAGCAATGGCAGCAAACACTTGCACATAGAGCCGTGTGTCCAGACCAGCTGCACAAACCCTGACTACTTACCACACTGGAGAGTTAGGCATATTGATTGATTGACTGACTGATTGAGACAGAGTCTTGCTCTTGTCTCCCAGGCTGGAGTGCAATGGCACAATCTTGGCTCACTGCAACCTCCACCTCCCCGGTTCAAGCGATTCTCCTGCCTTAGCCTCCCAAGTGGCTGGGATTACAGGCATGCACCACCAAGCCCGGCTAATTTTTGTATTTTTAGTAGAAATGGGATTTCACCATGTTGGCCAGGCTGGTCTCGAACACTTGATCTCAGGTGATCCGCCCACCTTTGCCTCCCAAAGAGCTAAGATTACAGGCGTGAGACACTGCATCCGGCCGACACTATTATTATCCCTATATCACATGTGGGGAAACTGAGGACAAAGAGTTTTGCAAGTCATACAGCAAGTAGGTAGCCATACAGGGATTTGATCCGAGGAAGCCTAATATCTGTGATGCTGCGTGACTTTCTCCTGTGCACTCCATAAACACTTGGCACCTGATCTGTGCCAAGCCTATGCTGGGAGCACAGAGGTGACTCATATACAGTTCCTCCCCATCAGAGCCATATACAGTTCATTTCCCCAGGGAAGAAGATGCCACAGGTCAGTGTGAGGTCTGATGAAGGTTTGGGGAGAGGGAGGGGCAGATCTAGCATGCAGAGTGAGGGAGTGTAGTCAGGGAGGACTTCCCGGAGAAGGGGATCTCTGAATAGAGCAGAAGGAACCCAAAAGCACATGAGTATGCCCTTGGGGGCAGGTGCTTGGGTGCATACAGGCATGTCCTGTGTCTGTGCGCACATGTGCAGACCTGGGGGTTGGCCCTGGGGGTATAAGGTTGCCAGGTGCCGGCGCCAGGGACCCAGTTGACGCTATGAAGGCAGCAACAGCAGTAGGGAAGGGACTCTGCTTCCTCTGAAGAGTTGGGCTGCCAGGCTCTTAGGGAGCACGAAGGATGCAGGTAGGGCTGGAGCTGTGACCTGGGGCCTGGATGTCCCCATCCCACACATGAAAGCAGTACCCTGGCCGGCCTCACTAGGCTTGCGGGGAGAAGGACTCAGGAATCATGCCCGGGAGGCCCTGAGTAGGATGCGACCTTCAGATGGACTTGGCCCTCAGATGGCCTCTCATTAGCTGTAGAAGTGGGGCTTAGTTTTTGCAGTTTGAATGTCTTTAGGTGCAAAAGGCCCTCTCTGTTTGCCCCTAGTCCCCACACATCCATCCTGGTCGACACCTGTGCCCATCCACATTTCTGTCACCTGCCTGGCCTCTGAAGGCATTTGTTTCTGAGCACCTGGCTTCAGCAACTTCAAGTTCTTCACAGAAGAAAAACAAACAGACCTCGTCAATGACCTCTCCTAGGAAAACTCCGGTGTGCGGTATGCTAACAATATCTCTATTTCTTTATCTTACCAAACAGCCCCCTTTCCACCAGGGTGAGGCTCATTCATTCATTCATTCATTCATTCAATGAATGTGTACAGAGCACCTCATCTATGTCAGACCCCGTTCCGGGTGCTGGGATGGATCAATGAGCCGAGCAATCCAAAGCTCTGTCTTCCTGGTGCTTCCATTCATGTGGTCCTGGATAGTAAGAGGAAGTTACAAAGAGCATGGGGACTGGGGCCTGCATGGTCAGTTCCTGGGGCCATCTGGCTCCCAGGAGCCTGACTACAAGCTCAGTCCTTGCCTCCTGTCCTTGCCTCAGCAGCTCAGCCTAAAGCCCAATTTCATGGGTCCAGTGGGAGTCAAAGGAGGAAACAAGTCCCTCCTCGAGCAGCAGCCAGGTCCACCAGGCACCCTGGTGCCAGCAAGTGCATCATCAGCTTCTGGAAGGTTAATGCCAGCCCAGGTGCTAGGCTCTAGGACTGGGAGGGGGAATGAGTTATGCAGCTTAGAATAGCCGTCTAACAGCCAGAGGAAGGGGCACCATTATTATCCTTACTCGACACTAGAGGAACTGAGGCTCAGGCAGGCAAAGGCACACAGCTTGGGAAGGATAGATAGGGACCCAAGGTCTGCCTGACCCCAAAGCCAGGAACCAGGTCCAGACTCTCAAGGGCATCGTTTCCTATTGCCAAACAAGAGACTTCACCTTCTTTCTCCTTTCTCCCTTCCTGCCTGATCTTCAGGCCTGCCTCTGTAAAGCAGATGCTGCTGTTGGTCCTTAGTGAAGCTCCAATTCCATTGCTATTGCCACCCCAGACCCAGCACCTGTGTTATGCTGATGGGTGATCATATTTGGGGGAAGCTGGTTTCTTAATCCTAGGATGGCCCTTCTCTGGGGGGTTGTGTCAGAGGCTAGCTCAAAGCTGGGTGCAATCATATGTGCTCAATAACTGTTTGTGGATAACTTTTGTGGACTAATTTACTGGACCAGAAGCCAGCATTTGAGAGGGGCCTGGCATAGTGAGTAAATCTCTGAAATCAGCTACATGTGACCTCACTGCTTAATTGTGATGGAACCTTGGACCTGTGAGCTCCTTCCTTATCCATAAAATGGGGATGCTCCTTCCTGCCCTGCAGGATGGCTGTGAGGATGCATCCAGTGGGAGCCCCATAAGTGCCTGTGTGGGGCTTCTTCTCCTAGAGACCTGGAATTAGCATGAGTGGCCAAGAGAGTGAGAAGTCAGGAAGGCCTGACATAGGAGGAGGATCTGTTTGTGAAACTGGATCAAGAACAGAGGCTGGATGCCGGGATCAGAGCAGCCCATGGATTAGTCAAGGTCTTTTGGTTACAAGCAACAGAAACACAATTCCAGCCAGCTTCGGCCTAGAGGAAATTTACCAGCTCATGGTATGGAAATGTCTCAGACATAATCTGATTCAGAAACAGCTGAACTCAGGGCTCCAGGGGCCACGCAGGCTGTTGTTCTCTTCCTCTTTGGGCTTCTCTCTGCCTTTCTCCTGGGCAGGCTCTCTCTCTTGCCAGCGTTCCTCCTCAAAGTCACAGAATAGCCACCAGCTGCTCTGGGATGACATCCTTTGAGGCTCTAAACCATGGAAAACAGTAGGAGGCTTTGTCCAGCATCCCCAGCAAAAGCTTTAAGATCCTGTCTTACTCGACCAGTCAGTTTATAGGCCTGCCCTAAATAGCCATGGGCCATGGGGATGTGATGTGCTGACTGGCACGGTCACGTGCTCCTCCTGGTGCAGCCTAGATCCTGCTGTCTGAAGTGAGGATGGGGGACCCCCAGTCAACTATGCGGGATTACTGTCTCTGGGAAGAGCGGCACCATGGCAACCCACCAAAGTGAGCTAATCAGGCTTCTGCTCTGATTTTTTGGAATCATCCTTCCTCCTCTCACAACTCCTATTCATCCTTGAAAACCCAGCTTCAACACTCACTGCTGTTGGAAGCATCCCTGTGCCTCTTCATCCTTCTCTGAGACTCTGTGGTACTGGCAGCCTCTGCTAATAATGCACCAACCTCCAGATCATCGCCGCTCTAGCACAGCTGAAATCTTAACTATGGTTTGCCAAGTATGGACACGTTATCCTCATAACAACTGAGAAAGGGGAAAGCCCCTCACAGCCTAGGCTGGCCTGGCACTCACAGCCAGGCCACGGTGTTCTGTTGGACATGAACAGTCCTACAGCCCAGAAACATCAGATAAGACTGCCCTGTAACCATGAAGGATCAAAACAAAGAGGAGACCCCTCCGTAATCCTGCCTGAACGCAGACAAAAGCATGAACATCATCCAAATGACAAAACTGCCCAGATGTTCCCATTCCTGGTTCAAATGTTTCTTAACTAATTGCAGCTATAGCTTTGCTCTGTTTCTCCTGCCATCTAGATAAGAATCACTGACATATCCAATCACAGAATTACCCTTGCTTCAGCACCCAGGCCAGAGAAACAGCCCGCAAAATCACTTAACGCAAGCCCAGATCCCATGATCGTCCTGCTAACATCCCCTCCCAGAGACATCCAGGGATGTGCATTCCCCTCCAGTGCAATGAGTCAATAAAGCCAACTTTGTTCAACTGAAAGGTGTGCTCCTGGTAGCCTTTGGCTAGAGAGCATTGCAAAAGAGATCCTGCAAAAGAGATGTTATTGTTCTTACGTCACAGGAAAGGGAACTGAGGTTCAGAGAGGTTAGTAAGTTGCCTAAGGTCACACGGCAGGGAGATGGGGAAGCTGGGGCCCTCAGAGGTCTTCCCATGAAAGCTTGTTCACACTTGTCGTTTCTTGTTTTATTTTACTCTGTGTGTGTGTGTGTGCATGTGCACGTGTGTGTATTGTGTAGTCATCAGTGCCGTTTGGGAGGCAAGTGATGGAATTCAAACCAGCTCAAGCAAAAACAGGATTTGGCTCAAAGGCCCTGTGGTGACTGGCAGAGGCTGAAAGCAGGACTGCGTTGGTCTCAAGAATAGGAGCTAGGCGTGCAGACCCTGTTGGAAATCTATCTCTTTGCTCCCCTCTCTCTGATGATCAGGCTTTTCTACTTCTTAGTTGATGCAGCAGAAAACACTCGCTGCCAAGAGTCCGCAGTTCAGCTCCATACCCCCTAACAACGATTGGAGTGATGAACCCCTATTGTCCTCCCTGGGGGACTGCAAGCCCCTGAACCATCCCCTGAGGCTGGGAGGTGGGGCCCCTGACGGACGTGGACTCTTGTAATTGCCCGTAAGATGGTGCGAAGAGCTGGGGACTCCGTGAAGAGGGGAGAGGAGTTTCCCGGCTGCTCTGTGCACGGCCGCCTGCAGTGGCACTCTCCTGCTGCGGTCTGGCGCCTCTGCTCCTTGTGGGTGGATCCCAGCTCTCTCCACGTCACACAGCCGGGTGCAGGGGAGAGCACAGAGACCGCCGGGGCCCTCGCACCCCGGAGATTTTTTCTTCTAACAAGGCCCAGGTGTGCGGTGGCCATCGTTAAGGGACCAGCCACAACGCCGGTCGCCACTCCTGGGACCGGCCCCACCTCCCCAGCACCCCAGGGTTTCTGGGGTCTGGCTCAGTCCACGGTGTCAGAACCCGGGACAGCATGGCGGGGCCACACCAGACTCCCAGCCCGCAGCTGCCCCGGGGCTTTTCAGCCCTCGCCTCCTCCCCGCAGCCCGCCCCGCCCACCACCCCGCAGCCTGGCGCCGGTGCCCACCTCGCCCGCAGCCCTCACCCTCACCGGGCCCTCGTCACAGCGCCACCTACTGGGCCCCGGGGCCTCTCAGCGTTTCCCGCGCTCTTCCACCGGACTGTGCCTCAACGTTCCCCTTTTTTCTGAACTCTACGTGCTGCAGAAATGAACTGACAAGTGTGTGGGTGTGTCCCCAAGTGTGCCCCTGTGTGGCTCTGTGTGTCCTGCTCTGTGTATTCGCCCGTCCTTTCTTCCCCTCCCCGTTTTAGGCGTTTCTCAGACCTTCTAGCTCCACCCTAGGATCTTTGCTCCTGTGCCAGGCGAGTGGGGTGGGAGTGCGGGGTCCTAAGCATTGAATGGAGGGGATCTTGCTTTCCATTGGACAGCTCTTTCCATCTTCCAAGCGCTGCCCCTCTGTCGCCTTAAAATATCCCTGTGGACAGGCAGGGCAGGCGAACCCTCTTTGCTTAGCTCAGGTGGAGAGGGTGACTTGTTTTGTAAAACTTAGGGCAAACTCTCAACACCCCAAAATGGACAGGTCTGAAAGAGAACTCAGGGATCCTTTCACCCAGCCCCTCATTTCTTTGTACTAGATGGATCTGCTGTGTGGCTCAACCCTATTATCATGGTCTCTGCAAAGCCTGGTTATTAGAATTACTGTGTAGGTTGAGCCATATGAAATTGCCAATATTTGACCGTTTTTCATCCACAAGAAAGTCAATTTCACATGGTTCAATAGAATGCTAACTTTTAATTATATGACACCTGCCACACCCCATTCAGTCCCAGGGCCAGCGCGTTCCCAGGGACTTACCCTACTTATGTGCTGTCCCCGCCCCCCAGACTGGAAAACGAAGGCCCAGGGAGGTCAGGGGACCCCCAGGCTGCACAGGCAGTGACAGAGGGCTAAGCTCCTTCTGGCTGTCCCCTAGGATTGAAGCCCCTTGCCTGGAACTTTCTCCTTGAATTCTAAATCTTTTTTCCTTTTTTGAGACAGAGTCTTGCTCTGTCATCCAGGCTGGAGTGCAATGGCATAATCTCAGCTCACTGCAACCTCCACCACCTGGGTTCAAGTGATCCTCCTGCCTCGGCCTCCCGAGTAGCTGGGAATACAGGTGGCCACGACCACGCCCAGCTGACTTTTTCCCTTTCTGGAAGCCATCTGCTCATATGTTGCAAGCTGCCCTGTTAGCCGGAATTAACCCACATTTCCTTTCAGAAAATACTGCAAGGGCACCTCCCCTGCCAGACACAGGGCATCGAGACTGAGCAGATGGAAGGTGGTTCCCACTGCAATCTTGTCAGGGCAGACAGAAAGCCAGGTGTGCCACGAAATGCATGCACTACCGTGGTGACGTTCAGAGAAGGAGGGCAGGGACCATCTCAGGGAGCCTGGCCAGGGAAGACCTCTCTGAGGGGGTGACATTGCCGCCACCATCTCCCTGCAGCTCCCTTACCCTCCCTCCCTCGCCTCTTTGAATCTTGTACTTTTGAGCCATCCTGACCTCTTGGCCCTTTCCTCAGCCTTGGGTCCAGGAGGTTTTAATCATGAGGTTAACAACTCTCCTGTAACTGGAGCATTGAAATCTCTGAACGAAAGCAGCTCATAGGTTTAGTGAGGCCCACAAGCTCTGCACCGTCCTCCTATCTCGCCCTCCCTACCTCCTGCCAGTTAATGTAGCACTTTTTTTAAATGGGAGAGATATGATTTTTGGTATTTATTTCCTGGCTTTTGAGGAGCTGGAGCTGTGGGGTGCCATGGGCTGCACTGGTGGCTGTCTGGGGGCGGGGGGAGGAGGTTTTCTGTAGGGAGGGCACAGGTCCCAGGGAGAGTGTGCTGAGGCGGACCCCCTCTGGAGGCCTTTGGCTGTTGCTGGCAGTGGGCAGGTATCCATCAGACTGGAAACAGCTGCTGATCTGGTGCCTCCTTTGCTTCCTGGCAGGCAAAGGGGAGGGCTGGAGAGGATCCTGCTGGAGTGAAAGGGAGGCCAAAGACATTGGGGGTGAGGGCCCATGTTCACGAGGCCCAGCTGGTGCCCAGCCACATCCATGGAGGCACACAGTGACCCCATTTTACAGATGAGGCAACTGAGGCTCAGAGACTGAGCTAAAGGGCACTCAGCTGGTTTTCCACGCAGGCAGTCTGGCCTCGGAGCCTGTGCTCCTGGCTGTAACACCTTCTGCTTCCAATCTCACTGGAGCCCAGGACTCACAGTCCAGTGCTCTGTGACCCTGGAGGTAGTGAGTGCTCTGCCTGGGTCCCTTAACTGGGTGCAGGAACAGAGGGATGACTGGGCACCAAACATGTTTGCTGCTCCCTGGACCTTTGTCCCTGTGGGTGTGAGTATTGTGGGGTGGAGCAGGTGGTTGGCATTCTGTCTGAGTCCTTCCCCCTGTCTCTCTGGGTTTCTGGGGCTTGCTCTCACCTCTTTGCTTTCTCTCTTCGTTGTGGCCTCCATCTCATTCCTCTGTCCATGTCTCTTTCTGTCTTGGTTTCCTTTTGTCTCTTTACATCTTGTGCCCTCTCTCTGTCTTCCTCCTGTCTTTGATTCTCTGTCTAGTGCTCTCTCTCTCTCTCTGCTCCATCTTTGATCTCCCCCAACTGCATCTCCTCCTTTATCTCTCTTCTGCTTTGTCTCCGTTTAGATTCTCCATCTCATAGTAACTGTGTCTCTGGCTCCATAATTCCTGCATCCTTGCTCTCTCTTTCTCAGTTCCTCCCTCTGCTTCTCTCTTTCTTTCTTTCTTTTTTTTTTTTTTTTAGATAAAGTCTCACTCTGTCACCCAGGCTGCAGTGCAGTGGCGCAGTCTTGGCTCACTGCAACCTCCGCCTCCCAGGTTCAAGCAGTTCTTGTGCCTCAGCCTCCTGAGTAGCTGGGATTACAGGCGTGTGCCACCATGCCCAGCTAATTTCTGTATTTTTAGTAGGCTGGCCTCGAACTCCTGGCCTCAAGTGATCTGCCCACGCCAGCCTCCCAAAGTACTGGGATTATAGGCATGAGCCACTGTGCCTGGCCCCTGTTTCTAACTTTTTGTCCATCTCTGTCTCTCCCATTTCCTGCTCCCCACAATTCTCAGAATATGCACTGTTTGTGGCCCCTTCCCAGGCTCAGCAAGCACAGCACATTGTGACAGACCAGTCCTGGGTGACCCTCATGCCATCGTCCCATACAGCAGGCAGGGCAAGGGCCTGGTGCCTGCCCAGGCTGGGGAAGCTGAGCAGGGAGGTGTGCAGCGAGGCGAGTCTTATCCCTGGCTGTTAGGCGGGACCTGGAGGAGAACCACCCCAGCCTGTGTGGTTCATGTGAGCGTGGGCCCCTGTGTCTGTGTGCTTGTGGCCGAGTTTGCCCTGAGGTGCCTGTCACACCCCCTAGCCCCTGTCCCATCACTGACCCCAATTGTCCCACAGTTAGCCACACACAGTGGCCCCCCACCTCCACCCCACCTGTGTCCTCCAGGTCCTCCCTGATCTGTGCCACAGGCCAGCCCAGAGTGGGTGCTGTGACGTATAGTGGGTCTTTGCTAAGGGAGGCTTAGCAGACATGTCAACCATTACAGCTAGAGGCTGTGCAAATCCCTGCTGATCCCCCGGCCCTCTGGGGGGACTGAGACACTCTGAGTCCTTCAGCCTTGAGGCCTGGAGGCTGCCATCTGCCCTTCTCCCACTCCACACCCCGACCTCTGCCTGCTGCTGTGTGGCATGGTGACAAACTCTTCACAACTATTATTCAGTAAATCCACACAGGATGCCTGCTCGAAGTTAGAGCTGTACTGGCCACTTGTCATCTACATCTTAGAAGTCTGAGGACAAGAAAGGCCCTCCTAAAGCCCCTTCTTCAGGGACAGATGGGCAGATAAGGTGACTCTGGCCAGAGGTGTCCCATCAGGCCAGCACTTTGTCACTTGAGTGAAGAATTAACTTTCTCCCGGGGCAGGGACAGAAAAGCACCCCATTTCCCCGCGCAGGGGTGAGAAGGCAGAGATGGACGCCATATGAATTCCGTCTGTGCCTTGAAAGGGCTCCAAGTTTCCTGAGTTTAAAGGGAAAGGAATGAGTTTCCAGTTGGAAAACTTAATGGGTGTCCAGCCTCTCCACACTGTCCTCCAGCCTCACAGTCCTGGCAGGGGGGTAACATGAAAGGTGCCCATGGAGGACAGAGGCGCCAGCTCGCCCAATCCCTGGCTGGGGACAGCCCCGCCCTCACCCACTTTAGAAGCCCCCTTGGAAGCCCCCAGGTAAAACCCCCACTTCCTTTATTCCAAGCCTCTTTTTTGAGGTTTGCCTGCATTTTTGATCTTAACAAGTTTCTTTTTTTTTTTTTGTCATCTTTGCCAGGGCTTTTATGTGATTGCCTTTTATTTTAAAAACGGTGGCTTTTAAGCCTCGTCTCATCTATGATTGTTTCATGTTTGCAGGTTTCTGGAAGGTTTGGAGCCAGTCCCTGGGTGGGCAACTTCCCATCTGCTCCTTGCTCTGCTTGTCTGCTTGGAAGGGGCACGCGAAGTGACGGCCTCTTTTCAGGGATTGGGGCGGGCCTCGAAGCGACGGCCTCCTTTTTAGCTCCCTTCCAGCTGGGTTGGTGCTGATGGAGAAAGAGGCAGGGCCCTTGTCCTCATGCCTCCCCCAGGCTCCCCCGTCTCCACGCAGCAGCAGACCTCATGGTTGCAGGCAGGCTGCCTGAGTTCCAGCCTCTAGCCACACGACTTAGGGCAGCCACTTGTACCCTTTAAGCCTCAGTTGTCCCATCTGTACAGTAGAGAAAGTAATAGTACTATAAGATAATAGTAATAAGTACTTACAAATAGTAAAAGTGCTGTAAGATGATACATGAAAAGTGCTTGGCATCGTGCCTTGCACAGAGTGAAGACTTAATAGAACCTATTATAATAGGACAGGCCCTTGGGGTCTCAGACCCCTGTCCAGCCCTTATCCCTCTGTCCAGCCCCATCAGCTGCTTAGCCCACCTGGGATTTTCTTTGCTCACAAAGCGCCATCTCAATAGTGCCACGACCCACCTGGCACCTTTGCAACACTAGATATTTGCTGATACTGGTCCCTCTTCCTGGGATCCTCCTCACGCTACCTTATGAGGCAATATCCTCTATCCTTCAGGTTCAGCTCAATGTCACCTGCTCTGGGACATCTTTACTTCCCCAACCCAAGCAGGAATTAACCCTGCTGTCTTCGGTGCCTATATGAGTGAATATGATTCTTATTTCACTGAATAGTGGAGCAAGTGCTGGGCTGGTCTGTCTTTAGAAACAGAGAGATTTGCACTTGAATCTAATTTTTGGCAGGTGCTAGCTTTTCCATTTCATATTTGTGCAACCATGAGCATTCTCCTTAATCCCTCCAAGCCTCAGTTCCCTTCATTTGTAGATGGAGGTGGTGATACCTCATGAGAGCAGCTGGACATGCGCTGTGTGTTTCCAGCATGGGAACACTGTGAGCACTCAATAAACACCTGACCATAAACGATACTGAGCACTCTTAACACTGGATGCTCAGTGGTCCTCTATGGTCAGGTGTTTACTGAGTGCTTAACAAATGGCAACTTCCTTCACATCATGTCCATTTTTGTTGAGGAACTCATTCATTCACTTATTTGTCAACAGATGCAAATATTGAGTGACTGCTGTGTGCAGACTCAAGGAGACCTCCCAGGGGAATGAGAGGCGTCTCTGTCCTTGGACTGACACGGTCCACTGACAAGTGAATGCATGCAGAGTGGTGATGTCCTGTGATGTGGCAGTGATGAGCCTGGCTCAAGGTTCAGAGGCCATATGGCACTTCTCTTGACCATTCACTCTGTACCACACAGCCCCCGGGCCTGCACATGCTCGATGCCTTCTAAATGTCCCTGGACTGAATTATATCTGATCCTTGGAAACCCATTCCTTGCAAGTTGTCCCAGGTTGGGCTGCCCCACCATTTAGCCAATCCCCAGTGCCCTGGAATTAGCTCTCTGACATGTCCTGATGCTTTCCTTGGCGGTCTCCTCTGCCCCAGAAAACCCAAAGTAGGTGTGGATTTGGAGACACAGCAAGTCCTCAGCTTCAGCTTCAGCCCTATGATGTTTCTGCTGCTTCCACTTCTCTTTTGCTAGCTTTTCTTTCTTTCTTTTTTTGGTGTGTACCTTTATTTCTTCTAGAAAGCAGACACAGGCATTTTGGTGTCCCCTAAAGCCAGGATTTTCAGATGCTTCTTTCCACGGCCAGTTCAGGCCCTTCAGTGCTCTACAGTACCACAGGGCCCCAGAGCACCTCAGGCCATATGCCATGATGGCGATGGCCTGCGACTGAGGATCTGGGTTTTGGAACCCTCCTCCAGCATCAGCCCAGCTCCTCCAGTCCTACTCAGCACATGTCACCCTTTTCCCATCTCCAGGACGTTGTCTGTGCTGCTCATAGAACTTTACAACCTCCCCTGTCCTCCTCACTATTCAGTTTCATGGTGGACAGCTCCTCTTGGTCATGCAGCCTCCATTTCCCTTTATTGGAGCAAATACTCTCTGTTTGTTCATCTTCCTTTAGGAACCACACGCTCTCTTACCTGCCATTCTTGGGCAGCAGGGGGATGAACACTATCCCCGATCCCAAGGGAAGAACGTGTGACTGAGAGCCAAACCATTCCAGTAGTAAGTCCTTCTGACCATATCATTGGCTCATGGATGCCCACGTGGCCAAAGAGGAGCCAATCAGGCCCAATCACTGCCAGTCCTGGGACCTTTGCTCCCTGGACTAGAAAAGGTCCTCCTGGCCACTGGCTGTGGAGTGGGAAGGGTCAAGGTTGGTTGCTGGCAGAGACACCATTTGGAGATAGTTTGCCTGTAAAATATGGAGAAGGGATGGGGAATAAGTTATTTGCTCAAGCTGCTGTATTTTGCCACTTCTATCTACCCCTGGACTTTTCAGTTACATATACCAATACATTCTGCTTATCTGCACACATTCACATACACACACATACCTGTCTTTCTTTCCTTAAACCGCTTGGAATTGGGTTTTTAGTTACCTCGCAATAAAAATATCTAACAATTTGCTGGAGTCTCTGGCGGATCTGAAGTTCTAAGCCCTGGAAGCAGGAAGATGGGTGAAAGGCACCCCCAAGGCCACTTCCATGGTGGGATTGAAGGTGCAGCTGCCTTTTTTACAAACCCCTCTCTGCCATTCCCTTTGGCCTTGCCTGTTGGAGAGAGGAGATAGGAGGCTTTTCTCCTTATTCTAGCCAAGAGAGGGACACTAGAAGAAGGAAGCCCAAACCACCTTTCCTTCTGCTCCAGGGGTTAGAGGCCACTCGCCTTAGGTTTTTATTTTGTTTTACCTTTTGTTTTTTGCAGATTTACCTTCCTAATTAGGTTCTGCTCAGGCAAATATATTAGGATTAATTTGTAATCCTTGAGCTCACAGAAAGTGAGGGTGGGACGGCCCAGGAGTGGGCTAGGAGCCAGGAGGAGGAGGCGTTTGCTGTGGAAAACCCACAGAGTGGGAGATGATGCGTGTGGATAATAAGGTGTGTCTGTACATTAAATGGGTTTCAGATGTATCATTCGTTCATTGTTTGATCCAAAGCTATGAATTATTAATGATGTACTAGGTGTTGGGGAGACAGAAGGGAATAGAATAAGGCACCTGTCTTCACGGGCCCCCAGTGGAGGGTGAGAGGTAATAAGCAGGACCAGTGGTGGTCACAGGTTGCTTAGGCTCCTGGGCCACTGCCCCTGGTGCTTGTGTCCCCGTCTGCTGAGGCTGAGGCTGAGGCTGTGGCCGCTGCTGCTCCAGCCCCGGCAGGTGGAAGAGGCTCTTTAAAGAAGGGTGTTCCTACTTGCCCTTCCACGTGTTTGGTCTACTCTAGTTCCAGCTCTTTTTTTTTTGAGACAGGGTCTCACTAACTCATCCAGGCTGGAGTGCAATGGCATGATCAGAACTCAAGGCAGCCTCAACTGCCCTGGGCTCAGGTGACCCTCCTGCCTCAGTCTCCTGAGTGGCTGGGATTACAAACATGTACCACCATGCCTGGCTAAATTGTGTATTTTTTTGTAGAGACAGGGTCTTGCCATGTTGCCCCAGGCTGGTCTCAAACTCCTGAACTCAAGCTATCCAGCTGCGTCTGCCTCCTGTGCTCACCCTCAGCTAGCCTTCCTGAAACCGACCCAGACATGCGTCTGGGTCAGGAATAGTGTCAGAGCCAGGCTGTGTCAGAGCCAACAGCCTCCCCTCCTAGCCATTCAGACCAGGAGAAGCTGAGTTCACCAGTTTGCACTTCCCCTTTCTTTGCGGTGAGCCTCTTCTGGGTACTTGGGGTCCTGGGGGTCCCTTTCAGTCTGGGGTCACTGCTTTAGGAAGGAAGAAGGCAAGGGTCAGTTCTCTTCCCTTGAGGCTCGTTGGCCCCCAGGCAATTGCGTCACAGCTTGGCAGGTAGAGAGTGTGGAGAGATGGGGATAGTCCTAGTCAGGTTCCCAAAGTCAGGGCTACATCCTTCTTCTAGGCATGGTTTTCTCTCGCCTCACAGCTTGCAAATGGCTCCTTCTTCAAGCACTGCGTGAACGGCCCCTTGAGTCCCTTAGGGGCAAACATCTTGGGGCACAACTCAGGGGCTCCAAGGCATCCCCAGGACCCTCAATTCTCCCGTGGGGAAAGGATAGATTCTATTCCGGGGCGTTGGATGTCATCATTAATGCCCTGGGACCAGGGAGTCTGCTGAGCCTGGGGCTGCTGCTGTGTGTGGGGGAGGCCCTGGCACAGGTTGGTGAAGGGCACTGAGACCTTCGTGGGGTGGAAGGCAGCCTCTGGATGGGGGATGCCTCCCACAAGGAGAGCATCGGGGCTGCCTGCCCTCCATTTTACCTGCCATTATCGCCTGCAAATGGCTATTACAGGGCCCAGAACTCTCCAGAAGGTCGTCCACCCTGAAATTAAAGCCCAGCCTCCTCAGAGCGCATCAGAAGCAGGGTGCTGATGGCCCATCTCTCTCTCATTGAAGGGGGTTTACATCTGTTAGTAAATTTAAATGATGAGTTAAATGGGGTTTAGATGGCACCGTGAGCAGGTATGTCCTTTGCCTAATGACCATGCAGGCCCATTAGCGGCTTCTGGGCTCGTGCACAGGTGCACGAGGGGCATCTCTTCCCCCTGGTGGGGGATGTCCCGCCACCCTACCCCTACCCTCCCACCCAGGCCTGGGCATTGCAGAGGGCCTTGGCAGAGAGGAGGGCATGGGCAGTGGCTGTGACAGGAGCTGGGAGGAAGGGCTTCTGCAGTTCGTGTCGCCTCCCTCTCCCTAGCCTTCTTCCTTTTTCTCAGTTTGGGGAGATCTCATGCTCTCCAACTCTTCACCATGCAGCAGAGCTGGGTGGGTCCTGGGAAGCTGCTGAGCCCAACATCCTACGTTAGAGCTGGGGAAGCTGAGAGTCCCTGGCTGGGGAGGAGATTGGGGTTCTGTTCTGCCTCCCGCTGAGGTGGACAGAGTGCACCAGGACAAAGTAGCTGTCAACCCTGGCTGAGCACTGGCATCTCCTGGGCAGCTCTGAACAAATAGGAGCATGGGTTCTGCCCAGAGCTCCTGATTTCACTGGTGGAGGTGGAGCCTGGGCATGGCTGTCTCTCACAGGCTCCTAGGTGACATGGCTCTGAGGTACACCAGGGCTGGGAACCACAGAGTGGTTCAAAGGAGTAGCTATGGCCTGAACTGCTGTCAAGGCAATTCCTGTCTGCCTGGCCACACCAACCTAGGGCCACAGCGGGGCAGTGACACATATTTGTGTGGTCTTGCTTTCACTAAATATTGCAAGACTCCCAGAAACCCTATCGAATTGTCACCCAATTATTATTATTATTTTGAGACAGTGTCTCACCATGTTGGCCAGGCTGGTCTCAAAGAACTCCTCACCGTGTGATCCACCCACCTCGGCCTCCCAAAGTGCTGTGATTATAGGCATGAGCCACCGCACCTGGCCACTGTCACCCAATTATTTTGGCGACACTTCAGGCTTGCGTCCTGTAGACTCACAAACATGTCTGTCAGCTACTAAGAGGCACTTGTGTCTGCTACCTAAGCAGTTGATGGGATCCCCTGGCTCCTGTCCCCGTGTTCTGCTGGATCCTGCACCAGCTTCAAGCACTGTGATGTCAGCTAGACACAACTCGGGCCCTCTGGGTCTGGCTGTCTCCTTTGGGCCATCCTCTCTGCTGACCACACAGTGGCCTCTGAGCACCTCGTCCCCAGTGCTGGTGGGTTGACAGTCCCACACTTTGGAGCTGCAGTGGGCTTCCCATCCCTCCTGCTCTCTGTTAATGGCCCCCATGGCGAGGCTGCTTGGTCTGTCTTTTGAATTTCGATAAAAACCAAAATTTCAATTTTTGTAGGGAAGTTCTTCTCACTCCCAAGAACTTGGAGGATGAATCCAGGAGGTGTGGCCAGGAGTCATATCTATACGTGCCATACACTGGGCCCTCCCTGCCCCAGCTCGGACCTTTGTTAAAGCTAAGCTGGTGCTCCCAGCTATCCCTTTAGAAGGCACTCTATTCCTGGGGGCTTCCCAGCCGGCATGCTGGGAGACTTCTGGTGGCCCTGTCCTGCTCCTTCCACCTCCAATGCCCAGATAATCCTGTTTCCATCATGAGAAATGATTCAGGCCCAGGCTGTCCCTTCATGGACCCCAGTGTCTTGTATCAGAGTTTCACCTTTAGAAAGCATTTTCCTATGTTCTACGTTGGTGGGCAGTTTGCAGTTGAGATTAGGCTTGGCTTGCCTCATAACCTGTTCCTGCCCTGCCTTCTGCAGGCCTTTCCATCTCTCCCTCTGACTGTCATGCTCAGGCTAGCCGTGTGGGCGCACAGGTAGTGATGGTCACATTCTAGGAAGGAAGAGGGGCTATTTTTTCCCAGGACACCTTCACCTCCCCTCTCATTGGCTGCAATGGGGTCTCATGCCCACCCTTAAGCCAATCAATGGTGAGGGTCCTGGGACAACCATGATGGGCTGAGACTTGAGGGAGCCCGTCCTCAGGGTGGGAAGGAGCTGAGCTATCACCCAGCACCAGGTTCCGGTGAGGATCATAGAAACCATGATCATAGCTTCCTGAAGCTAAATTGCCACTAGCTTTCTGGTTTCAAGGAACAGAAGACCAGAAATCCAAAATCAAGGTATCGACGGGGCTGCGCTCCCTCTGAAGCATCTGGGGACAATCTGGTCCTTGCCTGCCTCATCTGGCTTCTGGTGGCACCAGGTGTTCCCTGGTTCATCCACATAACTCCAATCTCTGCCTCTATATTTGTGTCTCTTTATTGTGTGTCTCTTATAAGGATACTTGCCATTGGATTTAGTCCAGGATGATCTCAAGATTCTTAAATAATTACACTTATAAAGACCCTTTTCCCTATAAGGCTACATTCGCAGATTCCAGGAGTTAAAACGGGGACATATTTTTTTGAGGGCCACCATTCAATATTCATTGCCTCTGTCAGCAGAGACAAGGGTGGCACACAGACTTCTCTTGGTAGACAAACACCAGCATAGCTGAGCATCCAACAAAGCAGGGACACATGAGACTTTGACTGGCCGTGCTGCCTGGCCTGATCATATGGGGCCTGCTTGGAGGAAGAGGAGGAGGAAAAGTTATGTCTGCTTTTGAGTTTACTTCTAACCCTCTCCCTGGTTTATTTTCCCCACTGTCCCATTTGGTTTTGACTTCCTGAATTTTTCTGTGATTGCAGAATTCTCCCATTGTGCCTTGCCCGACATCTGAGAGCAGTGAGTGGTCTGCCTGGCATTGAAAAGGAAAAAGTTTCTGGAAGACCCACCTGGGGCTAGAAGCCTTGAAGTTACTGTGGGTCTGGGGCTTGTGAAGGGAAGCCGGGATGGGGGAGGGATGGGTAGAGGCAGGGGACTGGCCCTGAAGGGCAGAGACGATCTCCTGAGCTACAGATCCCTGGCCCCTGGGGTGGGATGGTGTGTGTGTTGAGGGCACCTGAGTTGCCCACCTCAGGAGGACTTGGGGTCCTCCAGGGCCCCAGTTGAGAAGCCCCTGTTGCTGTTTTTCCTAAGCCCCCAGGCCTGAAAGCTAAAGTCCCAGGGAGAATAAAACAGCCTGAGCAAAAAGGCTCCAAGGCAGTTCAAAGACAGAGAGAGACTGAGGATGAAGTTTTCAAGCCATATCCAAGGGGAGGGCTTTTCATCTGCCGGCCTTTGAATCGGGAATCAAGGCGGGCAAAGTTACTACCAGGTTAAAGTTTAAATGGCACAGAAAGGGGAGACAGGAAGATGAAACGGCGACCGTCTGGCCAGGGGAACAAAGCCGGAGCCCAGCCTGGGCACCTGGCCGCAGAAGCGCTGAGTGGTAGCAGTCCCAGCCAGGAGGGGCTGCAACGCTGCCATTGTTCAGCTGAAGAACGAAAGTAATTGAAAGGAAAGGTGAGCCAAGGAGAGGCAGCCTGAGTGTGTGACTGCCTGGATCGTTAAAAAATAATTTAAAGGGAACAGGCCTATCAAGCAGTTTCTCTTATGGAAATACCATCATTGAAGAGAAAGGAAGGGGAGGGTGAGGGAACAGTTCATTGAAAACAGTTCTTTGAAAAAGAGTGAGATTTTTTTCCCCTCACTAAATACAGACTTGAATATTATTTGAAATCCCGTCATTTTGCAAACTTGCTTTACTCCCTAACTGCCTAGGCTGGGGGCCCTCCACAAAACCTTGAGGCTTTGGGAAGCCCGATGTTTTGGGGGGAAGTGGGGATGACACAGCTGCGTAGCCACAGGACTTTCACTGTGAGACGGGGAAGCTCCCCGCATCCTGGGGAAGCCCAGCCCTTGCTTAACCTCCTCCCTGGTTCTGCCTGCCATCCTTACTAGCACACTGCTGCTTGACTACCTACCAGCTGTGATTTCTGGGGTCTTGAAGACATAAACAGGTGAGTCAGCATCTTGCCCCAGGGGCTGCAGGTGCCCCTTACACCCCTACCTTTCTAGATGAAACTTCCCTGTCCCCAGTAGTTGACTAGGCACAAGGGGGAAAACCCTGAAAACATTGTTTTAATCTTCCGGAGCTAAAAGACGTGTTCAAAACGGTCAGCATTAGTAGAGCACTTATTACGTTCCAGACGGAGTCCAGTGAGCAAGACACAGATCCCCATGTTTAGGAACCTTCAGTCCAGTTGAGGAGGTGGACAAATAAATAAGCAATACCGATACAGACGAATAAGAACTGTGACAGACGAAGCATTGTTGCTGTGGGGGGTCCATAGCAGGAACACTGAACCTGGTTTGTGGGCCACGAGGGAAGGCTGCCTGGAGGAGGTGACACGTGGGCTGAGTTGTGAAGATTCATGAGCTATTAGCGAGGGAACTTCTACTTCCAGCCAAGATGGAGTAACATAAGCCAGACTTACCTTTCTGCCAGAAAAAAACTGGACAAAATGTATGAAACGGTGGTTTGTAAGATGCTGGACATTAAGGAATGCAGGACAGTGTTCCCTGAGAGAAGAGAGGCAAATGTTGTAAGCCCTATGATTGCACCAGCTTACTGCCTTGAGAGGGCTTCTGAGCCATGGCACAGAAGGGGAACCCAGGAGGAAAACTGGCAGTCCTCTTGAGTTGAGGGGACAGAGCTAAGAGTCAGGACCAAGGTGGCGACAGTCTGCAGGCAGGAGGGTCTGAGAGGAAACAGCTGCACTCAGAGAGAGCTCTGGAGATTCTGCTCTAGTATTCGGCAGACAATCAGTCAGCACGTGCAGGTGAGGGAACTAACTGGAGGTTGGGAATTAATCATTCAGAGGATCAGAGTGAAGAGTATCTGGTGCTCACACAAAGAATAGTGCCTGTTCTGACCAGCCAGACTAGAGGATCTAATAATTCACAGGGTTTGAGTAGAGCCCTCAGAAAGCTCTTGCCTCAGTAGTGGGAAATGATTAGCCTTAGACGGAGCCCTATTCTGGCCCCACCTGGCAAGTCTTGAAAATAAGACCCCAAAGGATCAAACTGTCTCCAAGTGCTTTAACTGCATCCTGAACAAAGCTCAAGAATATAGGAATACAAAAGTGCCCAGCACCCAGAGAGGTAAAATTCATTATGCCTGGTGTCCATTTACAAATTACCAGCTGTGCAAAGAAGTGGGAAAATATGACCCACGATGAGGAGGAAAATCATTCCATCAAAACTGATCTAGAACTGATATAAATGTTAGATTTCACAGACAAGGACATTAAAACAGGTCTTATGACTGTATCAGGTATGTTCAAGAAGTTAATTAGTGATAAGACATGAAAAAGATGCAATCGGACCATTAGAAATGAAGACTACAATGTCTGTGACTGAAAAGTACACTGCCTGGAACTAATAGGATGACACATTGTAGAGGAAAAGCCTGGTGAACTTGAAGACAGCATAGTAACTATCCAACATGAAGTAAAGACAGCAAACATACTTTTAAAAAAACACAGTAAAAGGGCACAAGTGAGCCATGGTACAACATTAAGTGGTCTAATATACATGGAATTGGGGTGGTCCCGAAAAGGACAGGGCAGGAATAGAGGCCAAAATTTTTCCAAACTTTATGAGACGTATAAACCCACAGATCCAAGAAGCTCAATGAACTGCAAGCACGCGCACGCATGCGCACACACACACATACACACACATGAAGAAAATGGTGGAGCATCAACTTTGAGTATCAAAAGAACTGTCAATCCAGAATTCTATTCCTAGTGAAAATATTTTTCAAAAATAAAGCAAAATAAAGATTTGTTCAGACACACAAAAGCTTAAGGACTTCGTTTTAAATGGATATACACAAATGGGGTTAAAAGTAAAAGGATAGAAAAAGGTATACCATGCCAACACTCATCTAAAGAAAGTAGACAAGGTAGATTTCAGACCAAAGAATTACACTAGGGTAAAACGTCATTTTATAAAAATAAAGCGGTCAGTACATTGAGAGGATATAACAATTTTAGATTTTTATATACCTGTCAACAGAGCTTCAAATAATGAAGAAAAAAATAAGACTGCAAGGGAAACAGACAAACCTGCAATTATGGACAGAGATCTTAATACCCCCTCTCAATAATTAATAGAACACATAGACAGAAAATCAATAGTAGTGTAGAAGACTTAGCTGTATTAACCAACTTGACCAAATTGACATTTATACAACATTCCACACAACAATAGCTGAATACACGTTCTTTGCAAGTACACATGAAATACACATCACATTGGCCAAGACAGACCATATTATTGGCCATAAAATGAGTCTCAATAAATTTAAAAGGATTTAAACCATACAGCGTATTCTCTGACCATAATGAAATTACATTAGAAATGAGTAACAGAAAGATCTTTGGAAAGACTCCAACTATTTGGAAACAAAGTGACATATTTTTATATCACCTAGGTTCAAAAAAGAAATCAAAAGGGGAAAAGAAAGAATTTTTTTTTTTGAGACGGTCTCACTGAGATGCCCAGGCTGGAGTGCCATGGCGTGATCTCAGCTTGCTGCAACCTCCGCCTCCTGGGTTCAAGCAGTTCTCCTGTCTCAGCCTCCTGAGTAGCTGGGACTACAGGTGCTGCCTGGCTTATTTTTGTATTTTTAGTAGAGACAGGGTTTCACCATATTGGCCAGGCTGGTCTTGAACTCCTGCCCTCAAGCAATCTGCCCACCTTGGCCTCCCAAAGTGCTACAATTACAGGCGTGAGGCACCGTGCCTGGTCAAAAGAGAATATTTTTAACTGAGTGGAAGTGATAATACATTATATCAAGATTTGTGGGATGTCTCCAAAGCAGTACTGACAGGGAATTTTTTAGTACTACATTCCTATATTAGAAAGGAATAAAGGTCTTAACTCAGTTACCTCATCTTTTGCCTTAAAAAACTAGAAAATACAAGAGCAAATTAAGCTCAAAGTAAGCAGAATTAAAAAAAATAAGAAAGATCGGAGTAGAAACTAATGGAATAGAGAATAAAAAAAACAATAAAACCAAAAGCTAGTTCTTTCAGAAGATCAGTAAAAAATAGTAAGCCTTTAGTCAGACTGATCAAAAAAAAGAGAAGACAGGAATCACTGAATATTGACCGCGTGTGGTGGCTCATACCTGTAATCCCAGCACTTCCGGAGGCCAAGGCGGGCAGATCACTTGAGTTGAGGAGTTCCAGACCAGCCTGGCCAACATGGTGAAACCCCATCTCTGCTAAAAATACAAAAATTAGCTGGGCGTGGTGGCAGGTGTCCATAATCCCAGCTACTCAGGAGGCTGAGGCGGGAGAATCGCTTGAACCCAGGAGGCAGAAGTTGCAGTGAGCTGAGATGGCACCACTGAACTTTAGCCTGGGCAACAGAACGAGACTCAGTCTCAAAAAAAAAAAAAAAAGAAAAAGAAAAAGAAATTACCAAATATCAACAATGAGAGAATTGACATCACTACAGAATATACAGATATTAAAAGGATAACAAGGGAGTATTATGAACATCTCTCTACCTTAGATGAAATGGACAAAATCCTTGGACATTACAAACTACCAGATCTCATCCAAGAAGAAATAGATAACCTGAATGGCTCTATGTTTATTAAAATAATTGAATTTGTGATTAAAAACTTTCTGACAAACTAAGCCGTAAACCAAGGTGGCTTCACTTGTGAATTCTGTCAAACATTTAAAAAGGCAGTAATACCAATTTTACACAAACTCTTCCAGGAAATTGAAGAAGAGGGAATATTTTCATCTCATCCTATGAGGTCTGCATTATCCTGTCATCAAAACCAGACAAAGCCATTACAAGAAAAGCGAGCTACAGACCAATATCCTTTATGCACATAGATGCAAACAATTTAAGTAAAATTTTAGGAAATTGAATTCAGTGACATACATAAAGGATAACATATCATGACCAATTAATCAGTGCAATACATTTTATTCATAAACTAGGACAAAAATGATATATGATCACTTTAATAATCACGGAAAAACCATTCGATGAAATTCAATACCCACTGATGATTTAAAAAAAAATCTCAACAAATTAAGAATAGAAGGAAACTCCTTCAACCTGAAAAACCTACAGGTAACATTATACATAATGAAAAATTGAGTGCGTTCCTCTTAAGATAAGGAACAAGACATGAATGTCATCTCCCACTGCTTCTATTCAATACTGTACTAGAAACTCTAGCCAGTGAAATAGGGGGAAGACAAAGAAAGAGAGAAAGAAAGAAGTAAAAACGTTTGCATTTGCAGATAACATGGCTGTCTACATAGAAAATCTGACAACACCTATAAAACAACCACTAGAACTAATAAAGATGTTTAGCAGGGTTGCAGAATACAAGATCAGTATACATAATCAGTTGTATTTTTATACACTAAGAAGGAGCCATCAGAATTTAAAATTAAAAATACCATTTACCATGGTATCAAAACCCATGAAACACTTAGCGATAAGTCTGAGAGGAGACGTGTAAGATCTCTACACTGGAAACTATAAGGCATTACTGAGAGAAATTGAGGAAGATCTAAATAAATAGAGACATGACTGTTCATGAGTCAGAAAACTCAATATTTTTAAGATGTCAAATCTTCCCAAATTTATCTACAGATTCAAAGTAACCCTGATAAAAATCCCTGTAGGCCTTTTTTTTTTCTTTGAAGATTCTCAAATTGATTTTGAAATGTAAAAGGGGCTAGAATAGACAAAACAGTTTTGAAAAAGACAAAGTTGGAACCAATGTTATCTGATTTTGTGACTGAGAATAAAGCCATAGTAATTAAGAGCCTGTAGTACTGGAGTAAAGACGGAGAAAGAGATGAAATAGAACAGAACAGAGAACCCAGAAATAGAGCTCTCTCTCTCCACGTGGACAACTGTTTTTGACAAAGGTACAAAGGTGATTCAGTAAGAAAATATAGTCATTGCAACAAATAGTGTTCAAACAGCAGGATATCAATACTCAAAGTGTAAAATATAAAGCTATACAAATTCTTTTTTTTAATTGTATTTTAGATTTGGGGGTACATGTGAAGAACATGCAAGATTGTTGCATAGGTACACACGTGGCAGTGTGATTTGCTGCCTTCCTCCCCATCATCTATATCTGGCATTTCTCCCCATGCTCTCTCTCCCCAACTCCCCACCCCCCACTGTCCCTCCCGTATTTGCCCCCAACAGACCCCAGTGTGTGATGCTCCCCTCCCTGTGTCCACGTGTTCTCATTGTTCAATACCCACCTATGAGTGAGAACATGTGGTGTTTGATTTTGTGTTCTTGTGTCAGTTTGCTGAGAATGATGGTTTCCAGGCTCATCCATGTCCCTACAAAGGACACGAATTCATCATTTTTTATGACTGCATAGTATTCCATGGTGTATATGTGCCACATTTTCCCTGTCCAGTCTATCATCGATGGGCATTTGGGTTGGTTCCAGGTCTTTGCTATTGTAAACAGTGCTGCAATGAACATTTGTTTGCATGTGTCCTTATAGTAGAATGATTTATAATCCTTTGGATATATACCCAGTGATGGGATTGCTGGGTCAAATGGAATTTCTATTTCTAGGTCCTTGAGGAATTGCCACACTGTCTACCACAATGGTTGAACTAAGCTATACAAATTCTTGAAGAAAG